>PPOW02000010.1:0-307641 GCA_003708965.2 Debaryomyces subglobosus | reverse complement strand
ATTCTTAAATTTTGGAATATTGCTCTCGATTTATGATATTTCCTGTTTTTTTGCGAGAATCAGAAAAACATGAAAACTAATTTTTCAACTTTGGGGAATAATTTCTACAAGGGTATATACTACCTGGAATACACTACACTTTATCTAAATACTACTTCCCAATTCGAATTCTTGTCACGATTAAACTGTAAAAGTGTCACCCTTGAACTTTTGTATGGCGCGATTTTTTTTTCGCAGTGTCAGGGTTGAAATTTCACCACTATTTGTCGGGATTGAAATAGCTTTCATAAGTATGTTGTAGCTTTCATAAGTATGTTGTTAAATAACAGCACATCAACTTTTGTTCGACGAAAATCTGACATTATATGCACACCTACGGGTTATGTGTGCGACTCAGAGTAACCAATATAGTGTGCATGCTCATCTATTAGTAGTTCAGTGTGCGACCTAACAAGAAACCAACCTCATAATTGCAACACTTATAACTGCATTATCCATAGTAATATAAACTGAAAGACTTCGTATTTCATTAATTGATTCATAATTTAATACATTGACAAAATTTCAATGCAGAAAAACAGTTTTATAATTTTTGTTTCATCTTGAAGATATTGGAATATTTTTATAAATTAGCTAAGATTTGGAATGGCTACAACTTGAAGAAAACAAAATTTCTACATTACCACTGTTTTTTCCCGTGATCAGGTAGAGTTCTGTTTTCTGTATACGAACTCACAACCTCAGATCATACTCTCTAGTATAAGAAATGTGAGTCATATTGAAGTTTAATTATCCCACATAGTAGTTTTCTATTTTCGCGCATATTTTTGTGTAAGTCAACAAAGTAGTTTTTTAATACTTAACCCGCATTGAAATGTTATTCATTAAGAGTTGTGTAAGTCAACAAAGTAGTTTTTTAATACTTAACCCGCATTGAAATGTTATTCATTAAGAGTTTAAAACAAGACAGCTCATCTGTCGTCGAGATTCCATTCATGTGCGCGTTAATGCATGTGACATTTCTGAAAGAGCGAAATGATTGAACATAAGGCGGAAGCGCAACACGAAACGAGATCACATGGTTTTGGTTATCAAAATCACCCTATATAAATTATATATATGAGGCTATTATTACAATTTTAACATTCTGAAAGACGGATATTAAACATATCTCAATATCAGCCTAAAACTCCGTTATACTATATTATATACCTGATTTTATCTCAAAAACAGGCACTTTGTAATTATTTTACTTTCTGGAAACTATCCAAACATTTTCGCAAATAATCTGAGTTGTAGGAATATTACACTTTTACAATTGCTGAATTTCTACATTCCTACTCGGTTTTTACACCGAATGTTAAAACACCTCTTTATTTACACCATGTATAAATCTCAGACAATTTACGCCTATAACAAAGTTGTGGCCCACATTGAAGTTTTTTTTGACCCACAGTGAACTTATGTACTTACCACGATTTCTTTGCCATAGGTCCAGAGTGCAGTTTTTCTAAAAAAGTCCGCGATGCAGTTATATATTGTAGCAAAACCCAAACGTGAGACCGAGGAAATACACCCCACAATATTCATTGAAAATCCCCGTCACCGAGAGCCGGGTTCCAATAGCTTTCACAAGTACATTGTATATTCTTCTAATTATACTTCTCTGGAATGGGTTGTCCGAACACTTCGCACAACTCCCTATGTTCACTCTTCTTGGCCCCTTCATTAGCACTTACAGGTCTGGACCGCTTTCCTTTGCTGTCATGATAATCATCATAATTAGAATACCCGAAGTCTATAAAATAGACTTTCCCTTCACAAAAGAGGATATTTCTTAAACTTATGTCCCCATGTATTATCTGATTACAATGGATTATTTCCAATTGCTTTTCAGCCTTTTTATAAGTATCCTCATCTAATGGGCATTTGGTGTGATCCAAGTATTTCAATATGAGAAATGGACCCAAAGCATGGTAGTGCTCGCCAATATTGAATTTGCCAAAAACGCATTCTTGATCAATGTAGATGCAGTTAAAGTTGTTATTAGATATTAGAATTTCATAAGCTGTCTTCTCGCACAGATATGCCCACCTATACTTGTCAAAAATACCAGTTTTACTGACTGTGTAACTATCATGGTCTCTCTTTGCTTTGATTGGGTCAAAGACCTTAACAATCAATTGGTCTGTTACGTTGATGTCTTCTTTTAGATATTCTATGACATCTTTACTACTGACTTTGAAAAGTTGTGAATTAAATGTAAATCCACTTTGGATATCAATATCGGCAAATTCGCCAAGCTCAATAACAGTGTCATAGAGGTGTTTCCCCTTAGATTTATAAACATCCTTGCAGAAAGCTTTATAAGCTTCTTCGTCCTTTGCAGCTAATTCGTCCAAATACGTTAAGTATTCTTCGTCCGTCTTACGAATATACCTGTAGATCTTATCTAACCCTCTCTTTACCTCATTTAACCGAGTCTCATTGACTTTGAATGCCTCATATATAAACGAAATGAGCCCTCCCCTCAATGTAAGTCCAGAAGAGTGACAATCCAATATTTTATAATTGAGTGCTATGGTCTTCTTGTCTTCGAAAAACTGTTGCTTATGCTCGATTGCTTGCAAGCTTCTCTCGATGTCTATTTCAACCAATATTGTTGTATAAGAGTCTGTTAGCATACCCTTGTTAATATGGTTAGAAAACATTTCTGCGACAAGTTGAATGAAGAAGCTAATCATTTTTGGGTCATTAAAGTTTAGCACCTTGTGGCCCTGTAAGAGCGGTAATTTTTTGACCTCAACAATAGCTAAAGATCGGTAATGTATTTTCTCCGTATATGCTACAATATCCAGATGAGAACAAAATAAATCATTTGTTGTATGCGGTACTCTAGTATGCACTCCTATTTGGCCTATCGCGTTTCTCTCTTCAACCTCTATATCAAAGTCTAATAAAGCTGTAACATATCCACTAATAGGTTTAAACAAATATTCTTTGAAATTATCTCTATATGTACTTTCGTTCATTACTTCAATATGTTTGACAACTTTATAATCCTGTTTAAAGCACACTCCAAGTAGTTTCGTTATTAATATTTTTCTACGATTTTTATCAAAAGTATTCGAGAATATATTTGTTTTCAAAATAGTTTGCAAATTAGCTGTAAGTCTGTCGTCTGGAATTTCTTGGTTCAGTGATTCAAATTCTATATCTGAAAATGTCCCAATGAGAAGATTTTCAGTTGCATGGCTCAGACAAGCATTATGAAGTGTACCAGGATTGAGCAATTTTCCATCTTTACCTTGGAACTCGTAATCGGTAAAAGGCATAACACAAAAGAATATAAATAATTCTTTCCACTCATCTGGATGATCTCTATAATATGTCCTCACTCGATCCATATCTAAGTCTATTACATTTTTAATTTCGAATAATTTATGCAAAATCTCTCGATAAGTTACGTTTTGATCTGGGTCTTTTCCGAAAATAGTTCTATAGTTGACTTTGGTGATCTGAAATCTATCAATATCAATGTCCATATCAGTATTCTCAAAGTATCCTAAGACATATTTTCTTAAATTTGTTTGGAAAGTATTACTATCCATAGTTATTTGTTGATGTGATTAAGACTATCACAAACATTTTGGTGTGGGGCCCATCTAATTTATAGGAAATTGAATAAAGTTAGCATAAAAGAAATCCTTGTTTCATGATAATCATGGAGGAAAGAATTACTTTTTGAGAGGATTTTTGAATTGCGACTTTGCGAAAAAGAATTGGCGTTTCCGGTAAGATTACCTTAGTTCATAAACGAGACAGCCAGTAAAATACCAAGTAATTATGGACAAAGGTAGCCGTATGAAATATGATTATTTGAATCATGAAGGTGAACAAACAGGGGTTTTCCTTCTTACACTATTAAAAAGGAATGACAGTACCACACTTAATCCGCAAAATGTAGTGCGGGAAACTTACCGCACCTGCATAAAGTCGGTAAATTGGTTCTGAGCTATTTAAAATTGTGATTCTTCAAGTATGAAAATAATGAAGAATAAAGAAGGGATTCCTTATTGTAAATGATACTTAAGACAGAAAACGATTATGATTTTGTCAAGTATTGCGTGTATTTTATGAGGAAGTGACATTTTAAATAATTACACATTTTTGCAAAACAATGTTTCCATATAGCATATGCAATTGTACACACTAGATTATTGAAGCACTTATTACGAAAGTAAAGGTCGGCATTTCCCTTGCCAGAAATATGATTACCTTTATATATAGCTACAGTAGGAAAGTGTGTACAGTCGAGTTTGGTTCTGGGGAACATTTGTCAGGCACATTACCTCGGAATATACTTTGAAGTAACACAAAAAAGATATGGCATCTGCATAAGTAAAGAAATCATTGTGGACCACAATTGATACACGACTCACAGATAAATGTTAGTTAAATATCCCCAAACTTGAGAGATTATTTGTCTTTTAAATTTGAAATCATTCTAACCTATTTTAAAATTTTTTCAATTTAAGAATACTAGTAATAATTTTTAATTGTTATGAAGTCTTTGAAATAATACGAGATTTTATGAAAGTAAAAATTCAAATATTTAATATCTACATCTGGCTACATTGAAAAATTTTGATATTAACCTTGATAATACCTTTACCTCGGAATATGCTTTACAATTTGTTTTTACAGACAGTCTACAAAGCACAAAAACGACAGTCTACAATTTTGGCTCGTCACATTTTTCTAAGCCGAGGCCTGTTTAGAATTTGAGTATGCTTAGACAAGTTTAAAGTAGCTTTCATAAGTACACTGTCGCAAAGAATGCAGGGTTCGATATTTTTGAAAAGGGCATCTCATCTATCATCGAGACTCGAATCGTGTGAGAGCCAATGCATGTCAAATTGTAAAAAAAAAAATACTTTTTGCAGCATAGTGCGAAAGCGGAACACTAAACGATATCACCGGTTTTGATCACCTATACATACATAAACAGCTGTTGCACACACAGTAGCTAAATATTCTTGATATTTACAGAATTCCGCAAAATGAGAAATTCAAGAATCAAGCTTAAAGAGAGATTCTTACAGGAATCGATTCTTTATAGTAAATAATCTACATGAGGTGAGTACCACACTCTGAACTTCAATACATGAATTGGTGTCACGGTTCCAGTCTGACAATGTCACACGATAACTTTTTTATAGAATATCTTTTTTCGCAGTGTCAGGGTTCCAATAGTTTTCATAAAACATTGTAATGAAAGATGGAAGAAGACAAATAATTGAGTACACAATTCTGACACGTATTTTAATGAATGCGAAGTTTTAACTATTTATTATTTTCAGGTATTAAAGAGCCGATGGACTCTCGACCCAAGATATTTATTGGTTTAGATTGGGTATTACTTTTCTTGTTAAAAATTTTACCTTTTGCATCGTCCCATTCTCCGAAAGTAACCCTTCTTTTCAGATTAGATTTTATTCCTAAATAATCTAATTTTGGTGCACTGAGCTCCTCTGGATCAAGATAAGTATTTCTTGATGGATCACAAAAATATATAATAGTATTCCTCTTAAAACGCCTTTGATAGTACGGGGAAGTAACGACTCTATGGACTGAAGACTTAAAATAACCTCCAGTAAGCTGCTGAAAAGCATCACCAACATTTACGACCAATGAATTTGGTGTGTAACCCACAAACTTCCATTTTTGAGTCTTATGGTCTCTAATTTGCAATGAAAGAATTGGTTGAGAAACAATAAAAGTTAGAGCAGTAGCATCAGTATGGCCCCTCATCCAAGTATTATTAGTTGCTTTATTATAATCTTTGTTAACCTCATGATACATTAAAAATCTTCCAAACCCCCCACCTGAATTATCAATATCATTATCTACAACCTTGAAATAATTATTCCATAGAGTTTCTTCAGGTAATTCCAATACTATATCAATTAGATTCAACACTTTCTTCAACACTTCAAAGTGTAAATATCTAAAATAGTCGGAAATATCATCTAAATTATTTCTCACTAATTCTGGATACGTGAGTCTATTAAAAAATATACCTTTGTGTACGAAATGACGAACGTTGAAGAATTCCATATTATCCTTAGTTTCGTTTGCATAAGTCCAATAACTCTTAGGCTTAAATCCAGCACCTCTAACTATACCTAAGTTTCTGTTTTTTTCTTCTTCAATACATTGACTATTTGCTATTAATTTTGATTTCTCTTCTTCGGGCAATTCAAAAATGGATTGGCCAATTGATTTTAAATTATCAAAAACTTCTTTTTCTATACCATGAGCTATCAACTTAAAGAACCCATGTTCCTTTAAAGACTCCTCTAATATAATGGCAAGTTTTCGACGGCTTTCAAAACATTCAGAACCTTCTTTATAAAGAGATAAATCAATTGCAGGTAAATCTATAGTTTCGTAGTTTCCTTTCACATCTGGTGATGCTTTAATGAAGGGTCTAAGGTTATATTTTGCATTGATCTCCTTTTTCCTTCTTACCCAATCTTCATTCATTTGTAGGCACTAAAATTAAATAACAATTTTCTTCTAAAGATATAGTTAAAATACTTAAGAAAGCATTCGTACAACTAATAGAATCTTTTTTAAAACTTTTTCTTTGTATTGTGGCTTCAACATGAATCGAGTTTCGTCAAGGGCAACAAGTTTTCGCAATTCATAAATTGTTGATGATAATTTCCCTACAGAAGTTCTTTAGCTCAATATGCCGGTAACTAGTGTACGTAATAGAATAGTACTGCATAGTTTATAGTTCTGTAATTTTCAGAGATAATTGTCAGAGATACTTCGATATTCAATATTCAATATTGTTAATAAATAACCTATATAATTATAGGACAGGGAATTAGGATTTAGCGCACTCTTCTGATTTTCTTCAATATTTAATAATTCATGGTATTTTGGCTATCCTTAATTTATGTTTATTAGTTCCTGTCACTTCAATTACCGATGCAAGTAATAAACATAAAGCCACAGTTAGGAAATTTTTTCGGGAAACAACTATAGCAATGTGAATAATTAAAAATAACTATATATAAATATATCGAATAAGTCTTCAAGTAAAATTCAAAGAAGTGATAAATGGGTTCGAAAATGAATTCCAATGGATGGAAAATTAGCAATTCTAGTACGAAAATTAACAATGAAGAGATACTGGTCTTTGAGACTCTTTAAGAAAATATAGTTTTGAAAAGATCAATGACCTCACGACATCTTTTTATGATATCTATAGGATCAGCAGTTGGCATGGGCTTATGGCTAGGAACCGGTGCCTCTCTACATAAAGGAGGACCTGTGGGATTGTTTCTTGGTTACATTATTACTGGATCGGTCGCGTGGGCTCTAAATATGTCAATTGGTGAAATAGCTAGTTTATACCCAGTGACTTCAGCCTTTCCAAGATGGTCGGCACAATTTGTTGATCCTTCACTTTCAGTTGTTGTCGGTTGGATGCATTGGTGGGGAAATTTGATTGGTACATCAAATGAGTTAGTTGGTATGGCAACGGTTGTGGGTTTTTGGCTACCAAATATTAATCCTGGAGTTTGGATAACTATTTTTTTCGTTTTATTAGTCCTAATGCATTCTTTTGCTGTTAACGTGTTTGCAGAAACAGAATCATTATTATCTGGAATAAAATTCTCTTGGATTTTCATAGCGATAATAGTAATGATCATAATCAGTGCTGGTGGTGCCCCAAAAGGTGATTCAGTTGGTTTCCATTACTGGAGAACCGAGCCTTTCAACAATAATGGATTTAAAGGTTTTCTCACAGTATTGCCTACTTGCGTTTTTTCTTTAGCTGGTATTGAAATCCTAGGTCTTGTTGCTGCTGAATGTAGCTCTCCCCGTAAATCAATACCCATTGCTGTAAAATCTATTTGGCTAAGAATCTCTTTGTTTTATATTTTAGGTTCCTTTGTTGTGACAATTGTTATGAATCCAAATAATGATCAGCTTTTAGGAGGATCAGGTACAAATGCATCTCCGTTTGTGATTGCATTCAAGAATTCTGGATTATCAGGATTAGCTCACGTAATGAATGTCATCATATTAGTATCAGTTTTTTCTTCAGCGAGCGGTACATTTTATGGATGCCCGAGAATTTTGATGGGTCTCGCTCATTTGAAAATGGCACCGAGAGTGTTCAACAAGGTGAATGGAAGAGGAGTTCCATATGTGGGGTATACATTTTCGGCTATACTAAGTGGGGGGCTTGCGTATATAAATCTTAGTGAAAGTGGAGCGACTGTATTTGGTTGGTTTCTGAATCTATCTTCCTTAGTTGCCCTATTATTGTGGTCAGTAATATTCATAGTAAATATTAGACTTCGAAAGGCATGGGTGGCCCAAGGAAAGGATTTAAATAGTTTACCTTGGACTGCGACCTGTAACCCATACGTAGCCTGGTACGGATTATTCTGGTCAATATTAATAGCAATAGTAGAATTTTATTTATCCGTATGGCCATGGAAAGAGGAAAGCAGTGCAAAAATCTTTTTTGCAAATTATATTTCTGTTGTTTTGATGATCATGATTTATGTTGGGTCGAAGATGTATTTCAAGGGCCGTTTTTTGGTACCATTAGTTGAAATCGATCTTGATAATGGTTTGTTTCTTGAAGATGATATAATAAATGCAAAGAAAACCATTGACAAAGGCATTTTCAGAGGCTTCTATGATGATCTCAAAAATTGCATTATTGATAAAAAGAAAGATATAAAAAGGAGATTGAAATAGTAATGTTTAACGGTTTATTCACAAAATACTTTTTTAGGACATATTTCCTAATTGCCTTTTAACCTTTCAAAATATAAAATTCTATTATACCAGAAATAATTGTCCTTCTCGAAAATCTCCAGAAAAAATATCTCTGAGAACAGTTAAAGGTACATTTTATATCATATTGTTATATTTATTTTCATTATTGATTTTTAATGTACAGTCCAAGTCTAAAGCACCAGCTTTACCACGGCCAACAAGTTTCTTTTTAAGCTCACCACTTTAGATCCTTGAATTTCTCTAATAATCCATATAATCCTAAAATAATGTGGTATAATATTTACAACGCCATCAGTCTAGGCAAAGTGAATTCTATCAGTCGCTTCAAACTGCTGCCTTAATAAGGAAGAAGTGTGTATAAAAACAATTGCCACATCTAAAGCATTGACTCCCTGCTAAGGACAAGTATCAGCATGAGCTCCTTTTCCAAAATGCTCTACATTAAACCTGAATGACGCAGCAGTACACACGAAATCTGGGCTTTTAGAATTACCATGAAGCATTATTGTAACATCAACATCGTCATACTCTCTTCATTTTAGCATTTACCTTTGCTATCACCATCTTTTTCAGCTGAAGTAAAGAAGAGTTTGATCATTTCCATGATTTCAAACTTTTTTATTGCTTCAGCTGAAGCGATTGCCGCACCAATTGCTCTAACAGCCATAAGTTTGTCGCCACAGGTGTGTCCCATTCAGACGATCACAGTATTCAGAATTGAATGAAATTACTTTGGAATTTTCTTTAGGTTTATGCATGAAGCTAGGCCTCAAAGGAGGTATCCATTCCGAAAGCACTTAGTAATTTTTTACCCATGTATTTTCTCCAAATATTCAGTAGATGTGCAAGTACCTTATATTCATAATTTGTAGTTAATTGCCTAATTTAATGTAGCCGTTGGTAATAATGTGTTTGACATACTTCAAAATTTGTTTCGGATTATTGTAAAAGAATTGATTAATCTCTTTGGAGAATTCATGATAGAGGCAAGAAAGTCAGACGCGAAATCAATTAGTTCCTATCCTCTTTCATTTGAATTCACTATTTATTTACTTCTTTTTATTTATTAGCTTTGAAGAGACCAGACGAATTATTAATTACGGTGCCTGATTGGAAATATTGGAATCTTCATCCGTCATAACAAAAATGAGGATAATGACATTTTGACAGAAAAAATATGTACCTTTTTAGAAACTCATTTTCGGATTCGCAACTTTGAAGAATATTTAATACAAACACGTCGTTGAAGCCTGTCAAAGTTGTGAGTCAGCACAAACTCAAGATTTTGCCCTCACGGAAAATTCACAGCTTAAACTCCTTGTCAACAACAATAAAATTATTGTTCCTATATATCAATATTACACCCGTGATACCACTGAATTTAGATCTACTTTTCAGCTAAAAGTATTTTAAAAATTTAACATTTTTGAAACTTTTTGTGTCCTATGTTTATATAAATCAAAAATATGAAAATTTCAAGTGCACTTCTTCCTGACGAAGGTACCAAAACCAAAATATACCAACATGATATAATGGAGAAATCTTATAATCTGAGAATTTTTTAAATTTCCAATTTTTTCCACCCATCAGACTGTCCTACAATTTATAGCTTCAGTGCTTATTATATAGTATCTTTTATTAATATAAACAACAATATGTAATTCTGATAGCTAATTTCATCATTATTATTTTGAAGCTATTATATCACCACTTTAACATTGAAAAAGCTACCTTATTTATGTATATAAGGTGGTAATTTTGGATATTGTACCTTATATCAGATGGAATGATTCATTATACCTACTTTTTAGTTAAGTGGTGGAATATATGACAGTATATTTTTATAATTCATACATTTCAATTCGTGATTTATTCGATATGTCTCTCCATCAAAATCAAATAAATCAGGGTTTCTTTGTGGTCCCCATCCGAAAGGGGAAGGGCCCCAAGTTGGAGAATAGCAAAATTCATCAGATCCACATTTACGTGAACATTGATAAAAATCTGTCCAGTTTAGAAGTCTCATTAAGTTTGATATTCTTACTTGAAAATCTTTCCACTCAAATTCCTTATGCACATTATTAACATATATCTGGTAGGTAAATTCTCTGGAAATTTCAAAGAGGTCAAAAATTAAGCGAATAATCTCAGAATGCACTTTGAATATGGAAGAATAAATCAAATAATCAGACCCTTGCAATGGGTATGTATGAAAAACATAGTCTATGATACAACTGTTGTATGCAGCTTGTATATTCTGTTCCGTATAATTCATGTCCTCACTTATGTGTCGCCTAATAAAGTTATAAGTAAGTAATTGAATATTGTCACTAACCACCTTTAAATCTTTATCATATAATGAAGAATTCAAATTTACAAGCATTGGGCCAAATTTTTGAGTAATTAAATTGGTTATTGCTGGCCAATTAGTTTTATAAAAAGGATCAGTGGGATTTTTGTAAATTGTTTCCAAGTCTTCAATAATACCTTCTTTTAGATCTTGTGCTATATAACTAATGTTCCTTTTGTAACTGTCAGGGTCAATGAAAGTTTTGTTTAAAGGAGTGACCATATTTGCAAAATCGAGCAAAACTCTGTCTTCTCCAGAGTCTTGATAACTACCTGATCGTACCCATTCAAATCCAGATACTGCTTGTAAATGGTTCAACAATAACGATCTATTATACGAAAGGGAATTATAATTTGGTGGTAGCGGATCTTTATGTGGCTCCGACACATATTTCAGCTTTTCTGCAGGGAATTTAATTAAGTCATTCGCCGCCGTTAGTGAAATATTGGATATAACTTCGACATTCTCGTGAAAATCACATAAAACCATTTCGTATCCAACCTCTAATCTGATAAATCCTTGTAAACCGAAAGATTTTCCCCATTTGCAAATGCTTTCAGCAGCAAGTGTTTCATCAACGGGTTCAGAAGTGTTTTCTTTTTTAGATAGGATCATTTGTTGGTCCATGAAAGGTGATTTTTTAGCGGCCGAGGCCCCATCAAGGAATATGACTTTGTCGAGAGGTCTCTTCGTCCTGAAAGTAAAGAGTTTGCCTCTTTGATGCCAAGGAGTAAATTTTTGAGGTTCAGTCCGGCGTTTAAAACCGCTGAACGAATAACTAAATTCATAATTGAAGGCAATCCATTCAAACAGATCTGGAAGATTACTGTCACTTCTTGCATGATAAAGCCTTGTATTCGGTGGAATATAAGCAGGAATGAAGGATACACCAACCGGATGAACATTCGAATCTTTTTGTTTCAATGCAGATTGAACTGTGTTAAATATCGAGGAAGCGTTGGCAAGATCAATAGGAAATTTTTCATAAACTAATGCTGGATCGATACTATCATTTTCATTTGACAACGAAGAAGCTGGGATTGATATGTTCACATTTGGATAAAACTTATTACCAATGACATAGAGGAGCACAACGTTCATTAGAAATAGGACGAAAGTACATTGTGAATGGAATGAAAACATTTCGTTGGTTTAGGTAGTCAAAGCTTATGAAGAGAGTTAGATGTCCTGAAACTGACGGTGGTGAGGAGACTAGCGCATTTTTATAAATTTGATAAGAAATTGTATCCAATGTTCTCGATGACCCATAAAGGAGGCTTTAATATTATTTCTTAACAAGATAACATCGATATCAGTAAGAAATAACGAATTTCAATTATTATTCAAAGAAACACGAGAAGTTTTTGCATATTTTCTTTAAAGCTTTTAACATTCATTCTGCAGTTCATGAAAACCAAGTATATAGACTTATGTTTCTTGGTAAATAGCTTATGAAAGAAAACTAGGATGAGTAAGTGTTCGCGTTAAGTATTGAATTTCGGTAAAATTTCCACGGAAGTTCTTGTAATAATATCCGAACCCCCATGCTAAATTCTTACTAAACAATTAGCTTTAGATGAACTTTGGGAAACAACTTAAAAATGGGTTTTCGCTAAACTTGCATAGTTCTGTTACATCTATTTACTTCATTTAATGTCGAAAAGTAGTTTTCAAACAATAATAAGAGTTAGAGTTGTATAACCGAAGTCGGAATTGCAGAACAGATTTCATCAAATAATTCTGAATCGTAAAAATTGTTTGAAACACTCTTGTGAATAATTAATTCTCTGTTAAATGCATTGCTTTCAATTTAAATTAAACTTTACTCTCAAACCTACTTTAAAACCTGACGATCAGACTAATTTTCTTTTTAGTTTTGCATTTTTAATTCTGTCGACAAATCAAAAGGCTTCTCGAAACCGGTCCGTAGCCGTGCCTCTTCGTGCATATGTCTGGATTGTTAAATATGCCGCAATATGAATTATAGTTTGAATTTAACTGTAATGTACGCGTTCGAAAAACTAGATATTTGGTATACAGCGTAAGCAAAAATTAATTTGAGTTTGCCAATTAATCAGATTGATTAAATAACTCGCTCATTATATACCTAACAATATCTAAAAAATACAATGTGCTTTACTCGTACACTTGGTTTACTTATTTTATGAGCAAATTCGTAAATATATACAAGAAGAATATATACAAGAAGAATATATAAAGATAACAACATTCAAAACCTATGCATGTAAAATATGTAACAATGTATGAGATATTAAAAAGATAATGTACCAATGGTTATACTTTGTATATAGACTGATGAATTGTATTATATAATAAGATGAAACGAGGTATTATATAAAAGATTATCAGATTAATCTTGGCAGAATTATTTTTTATGTAGACTCGGTAATATGACTTAAACATATTAACAAATATTTAATCCTACTTCACATATAAAATACGGCTATCATGGACTAATAGGAAATAACTTGTAAGGCAACCTTGAATTAGGAAGCAATTTTCGCAACATGGCGAATATGAATAGAGGTGATAATAATTCATTTAAACTGAACCTTGATGATAAAGAGATCTCAAAAATTGATCGGAGAGACACTGAGACGGAGGAAGATGCACCTATATCAAATTTGGATAATAAATTTATCAAAAAATCGAGAGGTGTTCTTCTCATGTCTGCAGTTAAAGATTTGGTAAAAGAGGAAGGACCACGAAGCAAGGCAATGTGGATTATTGTACTTTCTGTTTGGTTTCTTTCGTGGTCACTTTCGTTAGATAATCAAACAACCTCAAATTATGAGGTCTATGCGGCTTCAGATTATGGACATCATAGTTTGATTTCTACTTTAGGTATTGCAAGTAGCATTATCAGTGCAGTGGGTCAGTTATGCTTTGCGAAATTTGCTGATATAACTTCTCGGCCAATTACTTATATTTTTGCATTACTTTTGTACGTGATAGGATATATAATTATTCCTGCTGGTTCCACAATTTCATCATATATAGTGGGGGTTGTATTTGGTGACTTAGGAAGATCAATCTTGGATCTGACTAATACGTTTATTGTTGGTGATCTTACTCCATTAAAATGGAGATGTTTTGGTCTTGGAGTTGTAGACTCACCAAATATTGTTAATCCTTGGTTTGCAGGTCTCATAGTAAACAACATAGTAGCTAGTAACTGGAGATGGGGATATGGTATGTTTACTATAATCGTTCCACTATCATTAATTCCCGCAATAGCTAGTCTCGTTTATTATCAAAAAAAAGCTTCCAGAATAGGAATTGTGCAAGAAAAAGCTGATATAGAGGGAATTAGTGTATCGAAGGAAAACGGTAGTCGGATAATAGGGTTAGGAGTTTTCAAAGAAATAGACATTATAGGTTTGCTTCTTTTGGCGACATCATTAGCCCTTATTCTTTTACCCTTGTCCTTATATGAAACGGCAGATAAAGGTTGGAAAAATCCTAGTATTATAGCGATGTTTATCGTTGGAGGTGTGCTATTAGTAACTTTCGTTTTATTTGAAATATATTTTGCACCATATCCATGTATTCATAAGAGAAATTTCAACAGAACCGTCATTACAGAAGTAATTTTCAACATTTTCTATTTCATGTCATCAAATATGCGTAAAACTTATCTTTCATCATTTGTCTTGATTTATAAAGATTGGAATACTAGGGATTGGACTTATTATGTCAAATCTGTAGTGGTATCAAAATGTCTTTTTGGTCTTGTTGCAGGTTTGATACTTAGACGTACACGCCATTACAAGTATTTGCAAATAATTGGGATATCAATTGAAATAATCGGTGCCGGATTGTTAGTAAGCATTACTGATGCTAATACAAATACTGCAACTCTAGTAATGTCACAAATTCTATCCGGCATGGGTGGAGGTTTAAGTGTTTATAGTTCACGTACTGCAATACAAGCAGCGGTTCCTCATCAAAACATGACAATGGCTATAACAACTCTCGTTCTATTTTCCAGTATAGGAAGTGCGATTGGAAGTGCAATCGCCGGTGTTATCTGGAGTAGCAAGACACCAACAAATTTGAGAAAATATATGCCAAGTAACATAACTGACGAACAAGTACAATCATTTTTTGGGAACGTTAAATTATTACGAAAATATCCAATGGGTAGCACTGTTAGAAATGCTGCTATAAATGCGTATATTGATACTGTTTATTATCTTTTTGTACCAGCTTTAGGGATTTTATTTATATCTTTTATCGTTTGTTTCTTTCAAAAGAATTATTACTTGGGTGATGGCCAAAATGCAGTAGAGCCAGAAGAACGTAATGATCCTGAAGGAGTCCATAGTTCAGATTTTGTTGATAGAATTTTAGCAAGGCTAGCCCACAACAAAAAGGAAAGACGTTAGGGATATAAGAACCGTTATTATTATTTAAAACTTATTCAGCCTATTTAATTTTATGATTTTGAGTCCATTAAAAATTATCTTTGAGGCTTCGTAACCACATAAGTATATTTTGATCAACCTGATAAAATACTACGCACAGCCCTCATTTTGCAAATGAAATATTTTTTAACAACTACTTGACTCAGTTTTAATTCACTTTTTAAATAAACCTAAATCTACTAATTTCTACTAATTGGAAAGACTCATAAAGTATATTTTAAAAATAGTTCATAGCATAAATGGATATATATTCTTTTTTTTATTTTTTTTTTAATACTTCATCTGCCTAATAGTCAACAAGCTAAAAGAAATTGTCGATCTTTACATGCTTCTGAGGCTTCACAATTGAACTTTTGACATCTCCTCTAGAGACTAAAACTGAAAATTCATCATTATCTAAATCACGACAGTCATTGTGGTTGAAAGATTCGCTCCATTCATCATTGCATTGCATGTTTCCATACCAGACATAAACAGTATAATCATCAGATTCATTCAATACAGAAAAACTCTGTTGGTTACCTCCGGTCATTCCATAACATGTATTTTCGTCAAGTTGGATATTTCCTGACAGATCACCCGCGCATTTTTGTTCATGATAGGAGAAAATTTCTGCACCTTCTGCTAATAAGATGTTTACTAAGACTAATAAACCAATGTTGAAAATCATATTTAATTGTATTGTTAATAATTAAATTAATTGATTGATCTATTAAGAAATGACTTCTCTTTTATACTTTAAAGGTTACTAAAAATAATATCATTTGGAGGATTTGATACGGATACTACCTTCTATGAATAGAATATCAATAGAATACCAGTGAATATCATGACTAAAAATACTTCAATAGACGTTTTATTGAATAGTGCATTTATTTGAATAGATCATCATTACTAACAATACTTCTTTTATGGAGTACTGATACGAGCCGCACTATGCAGGGGACAAGAAAATACGCATAAGCCCACTTCACAACACCGTCACTTGACTGTATAAATGCACAAATTCTGAGAACTAAAAATACCTTGTCATTAAAGAGAACAGAATATTTACTACAATCTTTGATTATTATGATTCAGGGGATATTCAAACTCTAATTAGTTACTATTTTTTGAACACATGAGGCGCATGTTAATTTCAAGTAACGGAATATGTAAAGAAGAGAATTTATTTCTAATTAAAGAAATACTAATATAATCGTATAAAGCAAAACCCACGAGTGTCTCTAGAAATGTTACTGATTAAACAACCTCCAATTTTCAAAATTTAATCTTCCATGTACTCGCCACGTATCTGTCCCTTATAAGATTTGAATTTTAATAACTCTGCTTTACTGCACACAACCTCAGAACTTACAAGAGCAACCGATAGAATAGCATTCACCAAATAAGAAATGGTTACATCTGTGTATGAAAACCCCAAATCGGAGCATGATATTTAATTATACCAAACCCCCAAAAAACAAGACATCAAACTTCATTGAAAGATACGCATAATTGATGGTGGAAGTAAAAAGAGGAACAATACTATAATTATCCTCAATAGAGCTCCTCTATTTACAACACTATCTACAGATCCAACATTTTTGTAGAACCCAACTTTATGATACCAACAGAAGAAAGCAAAGTTTTACATAATCTCTTGCATCTTACAAATTTTTCTTAGAAAAATTATAAATTGTAAAGAATAGGAAAGCTTAAAGATACTCTTTGCATTACTTGTTTATACTAATACCATAAAGGCGTAGCATATGATGTAATCTTTTCTTTTGAACTGGGCGTATTTACTAATTCCTGCTACATTTTATATAATTCATTATTGATTTCTATATAGTCAGCCGAATTTCTTCATACTTCATGATAATCTTGAACTTGTATGGTTTCCTGCTGCGGCTCCAATGACCTCTAACATCCAGTCAGCTTGATTAGCTTGTGCTTGACATTTTTGTGCATCATATTTATCAAGAAGTTGCTTAAAGATTGGCAATTTTTCCTTAAATCACCAAAATTTATTGTCTGCCCCTTTTTGTAAAAACAATCATTTATCAAAGTCTTGCATTAAAATTGCAGAAGGCTGATGAATTTTATACAAGATAGCTTGAACATGCTCAGCTTATAGATAGACCAAGCTGTTTGCAAATCCAATCCCGACGTTGTTCATGACCTTCTCCAGTAACACCAACCACAGAATCAGAGAGTTCTCCATCTCCATTAAATTGATGATATAATAAATATATGATCCTTTTCTATTTTCAGTACTGACTCTGGTTGTCTCAAGTTTGCTACAAAATTTCAATATCCCACGCACTGTAGTAGTTGGAAGATATGAGTCTTGTTGTTGAACATAACCTATTGGCCTTTGGAAAGTAGCATCTAATTCATTACTATTAATCATGCGACTTTTTGAAGTATATATCCGATAATGCCCTTAATAATGTTGTTTTACGTGATCCAGATGCACCATTAATGCAGTGATTTGTCCTGGTCTAACTCACTCAACAATATCATTTCAATATAAGTTATTTCAACTTCGTAAGATAAACGAAGCCAGTAAAATATATTACCGGTAGAAGGTAGTACGGTTAATTCATCTCCTGAACCTTTTTCATACTCAGATTCAGGGCTAGATTGTTCTATTCATCCACTTTCAATACCTCTTCTTCTCTTTCTTTTAATTGCATTCTTTTGAAATACAAATATTTCTCTTTTTTCACTAGATCCTTTGTTGTATCCACAAACAAATATCTAACTAAGCAATAAACATATAGTGAAAGCTATAAGAAACCCCCCTGTTTCTCCACCTATGGCTTGAACAATACAAAGCGAGATATAAAATATAGTCATCAACCTCTACGGTGTTAGAACCAGCTTTAGCACCCACTACAGAACACATAATTGAATTTTTTGAGGGATGTCTGGTATTCAGGTCCTGTGGAACTACGTTCATTTAAATTCTCTGTTGTGAAATTAATTGGTAGCTAGAACTTCATGTAAGGTACTGGAATAACAAATCCCGTAAACATGACATCGCGAGCAAAATAATTGAAGCGGGTGTCATAGCTTGATATAATGACATAGTCATCCAACCAATAGTTTTAAATATATGGAAATTGTTAGCTTAGTCGTGAAATCAATCAAAAAAAGGATAACTCGGTTGCTTTCGTAAATAGACTATAAAATAATTAATTAAATGGCATATAATGAAGAAACGACCTTAAAAGGAAATTCTGTTAAAATAGAAGCTAGTGCATCAGCCGAGGGATGATAAAATGCATAAGTCTTATGCTTTTCAACAATTGATCTTGTTTCTTAAAGAGCGAATATATCCAATAAGGCTGAAAATGAGTTGAATGACACAATATATATAATAGCGGATGTCCTATAGTAAAGTAAATTTGTGAGGCTCTTCTGGTTGTAAAACATGGACAAGATAATAAGACCCATTATTATCCTAGAAACTATCGTGACGATATTAATCGATTCGCTTCTTTCTACAGTAGTATTTAGATAATCATCAATTTGGCCAACAACAATCGTCTGTAAGTTGTAAAATTCTTAGTTATAGACACCCCCTATTCAAACTCTGTCCTTACAATTCGTTCTGTAGGATTCGTCAAAGAAGCTAAGAAGTTAAGAAGTTAAGAAGTCTGGAGTAGATTGTCATTTTGCACATAACCCTCTCTTACGTTCACCACCTCCCCACTAGACCCCTCTAACAAGATTATTACCTACTTTAGTATACTTAGTATGTGATAAACCATATGTTGCCGTTATGACTTTTGGCATGATCTATGGTTTATATATTCTTCTCTTGATATTCCTTAAGACCTATTTTGAGGAGTTTTGCCACAAATTCTAAGGCACTTCATTTTCAGAACAACAACAAGTAACATCTCCTTTCAAATCCTTTTCAATATTCTTTGGAGCTAAACTAATATAAAATATTACTGAGCTGGAATCAACTTGAAATCCATACATTTGAGATGCAATCGTTTTCAAAAATGTCCACCACCCAGAACCTGGCCTATCTAATACAACAGCAACTTCGCCAGGTAACAAACCTTCCATTGACTTTAAAATGTCACATTTATGTCTTCGTTATTCTTTTCTATATACATTCCTTATAATCTGTAAAAAATCTTGTAAACCCCATTCGTAAGTATTTTGGTAATCAGCATCCATTGTAATCTACATAGACCATGAGATTCTTAAAAACTACTCCTAGAGACGAAGGCTCTAAAGAATGAGGGTCCGAATCATATAATTTTCTAAGATTTTTGACCCCGAGTTAAAGTTATCAGAACCTGTATCAAGTCTTTAATCTATTTCATGATCTCCACAGGGAATAGAATTTATATTCGTACTTGGGACGTGGTACCCAATTTATTTGCTAATGACAAAATCGATCTGTCGCCTGTAAACTTGGTCATTGTACATGCTAAGCCACTGTAAGTCTACATTATACAGTTGCATACTATTTCTTTTAGACTTTAATATGATGCGAATTTGTGATCTGTATGTTTAGGGCATATTTTTTATAAAAAAGATCTTTTTCGTATCTATAATGCTATAATTAAAGATTATGAAAATTATACATTTGCCTAGAAATATATTGAAAATGGACAAATTTAAGAAATCAGATGAACCTAAAATAAGACTATTTATTTTTACGTCATCTGATGTTTATTTATTCGAGCTGAAAGCAATATTTGATAGAGCTCAAGAGAGCAAAATAATTTGATTATATATACAGTTGAAATAAAGTCAAACTCATCTACTAATAATATAGAAATTCTTTATTTCGCATTTCTTCAAAAGTGTCTAACAATCTTTTCCTTCCAATTGTTATGTGAGACCGCTGCTATATCTTTTTCATCATTCAAATCCTGATCAACCGCATTTTGCTCATCATTAAGGAAATAATTTGTCTGGAAGAACGCACAGATAAATGGAATAAAAGATAATCCTAAGGCAGTACAAAAGAAATAGTAATTTACTTCTTGATAAGCCGCAATTGCTCCTTGTCTAACCTCACTATCAATGGGGTACTCACGAAGTAATGTAATATCCCCAAAAAATTCTGAGACCTGTGCATCAGTAACAGATGAAGATAAATGTTTTCGCAAACTGCCAGGCATTTTAGCATTCCATATAGCACCTGTAACTGCTTCTCCAATCGCACCACCAATACTAGTCCAAAGATTCAACATAGCGATGGCCAAGGCAACCTGAGAATGCTCTACAGATGCCTGAAGGGCAACACCAGAGGCAACAACAGAAAACCCACCACCACCACCTGCTAATATGGGATGAGCTATCAATGCACCAGTTACTATAGTGGAACCTTTACCTTGTATTAATATTCCATAAGAAATAATTCTCATTCCAAGTCCTAATAATTGCCAAACTTTATACCTGTGGGTGACCCTAAATAAAACACCTGCAATCACACCAAATATACACAAAGCAAGAGTGAGGGCATTATTGAAATACGTCCAGTTTGTGTAGCTCCAATCCTTGACAACAAAAACATATGATGAAAAATAAAGTAGCCCAATATATCCAGCAAAGTAATAAAAAAAATCTATAATAATTGACATGACCAGCGTTACATTCAATATTCTTTTTGGCATTGCTGGAAATGGTGCATAATACATTTCGTATATAAAAAATGCTATTATCAACAAACCACCTACAATCATCATGGCAATCAAACTAGGGTTTTTCCAACCATTACCAGCTGAGCCCGCAAGCGAGAATGGCAATAAAAGCAACGCAAATCCGAAACCTAATAACAACAAACCAAATGCGTCTACCTCTATTAGTCCTTGCTTAATAATTGATACAATATTTTGAAGAGTTTCTTTTTTCGTATTAGACTTACCAGTGGAAAAGCTGTCAGAAAGAGTGACTCTCCTATCAAAATAAGTCATAACCATTATTGCAGGCAATAAAACAACCGGAATAATTATAGCAAACATTCCGTAACCCCATTTCCAGTTGGCCACCTGTAAATCACCAACAATCAAACCTGCGAACCAACAATTAATTATGAAAGGTGTTGCTAAAATTGAAGTAACAAATCCCCTCCACTTCAAAGGTGTGAAATCTATAACGATAAGAGAATTTACGAAATTCACACCGGTTTTACCAACAGTAGCTAATCCTAACCCAACGATGAAGGCAGTAGCTGTTTGACTTGAAGCAGCAATAATATAACCAACAGTATAGAAAAATACTGAAACGATGTAGATAAAAGTTCTAGAAATTAAGTCAGAAAACTTTGCTAATATAGGGTTACTAACCGCACCGATAATTCCGTTAGCAATATTTATAGTAGCCAAACTTGAATGAGCTCCAAAAGAAGATGTCGCTAAAGGCTGCAAACTGTATGTAGTCGAGGAGTCTAAAGAAGCCGCCCAAGCACACACAAGAATAGAGGTTCCGTAAACTGCTTTCACGATCTTGCCCCTTTTTGAGCCATCCATTGCTGCTTTAACATTCTCTATAAGCTGAACTCCTCTCATTGGAGGAACATGTGGTTCATTTGGACTTTGAGTACTTGAAGCCTTTTCGTATTGGTCTACTTCATTTAATTCTTGATCTTCTTCATTTTGAATTGTAGTTTCTTCTTCGTCTTTACCGATTGAAGTGATTATTTTAGAATTGTCATCTTCAATCATATTGCTAAGAATTAGTAAGTTACTTAATATTGGCACAAATCGAATATATAACTATTTTGTTCCTTATTTATATTCAATTCTGTATCAGATTTCAAAATTTTCATATTTGATGATCAATGAATTATGTGATGTTATGCATAGAGACCGTTCATAAGAGGTAAGATTAATCTGACATGCTTCGTAACTGATCTAAAATCTAAATTTTCTACATCCAATTTTCTTGGTAAAAACTGATACAACACATGATATCTGCAGTCAAATACAGGATTAACATAGAGAGTCTTTGTTTAATACTTGGGAGTGCGACAAATTGATGTTATTGTTCATTATTGTTCATTTAGAAATACACTCTGCAAAGGGAACCTTGTCGCAAAAAAAAACTTTTTTCTTATCTGCCTAGATTCAAAACTTGGCGTGGCAATATACAATTAAAAAAAAAGATTTATGTATTTAATGTGCGTTTAAGAAAAATAAACAATCTGATTAGAAGAATACAATAAATTACGAGTAGAATGTAATACTTTTCACAGGTATGAAAACAAAACCTTATATTATTGTTCGTAAAAAAATATTTAAGAACATTCAATTATCATTGAACAATATATATGAAGAATGCATACAAGTGATTGATTATTTATTAATAATAGAATGAAAACTCGTTTACGAATTCTTTAAATAAGAAATAGATTAATCAGATAATCCCCCGTAAAGATTATATAATTTCTGTCGTTATGAACCTCGAACTGCAATTATCAGATTACGCATATTTTTTTTACCCGCCTTGGAAAAAAGTGTTCTTCTTTTTTTGGTGTATTCCATGGACTTCACTTAAATTGAAGAAAGACATATAGGTATTTGCATTATTCTTCATGTGAACTCACTTCTGCAATTTGGAAAGATCCCATAGAAAAGACTAAGACTGAATGATAATAATTGGCTAGATATAACAAATATTTTTATTTTTGTCTCTATTTGACAAAGGCACAGACGTTGCACAACATGCTGCATAAATCAATGTCAAGTATATTACGTAGATATGATTTGTCTGTTATTAAAATACGATTAAGAATTTACTTCATGAAATTAGCTCAGACAAGAAGGATTTAAATACTATAACTATGGTTCTAACAAAGCTGCTTAAATTCATGGAACAATATCATATGGAGATCAATATTCAAGAGTACTCCAAAATGCTATTGAAAATATGATACTAAATCCGAAATGCAGCGTGCGGCGTTTAGCCATTAAGAGAAACGGATAGCAATGAATTCGTTAAACAAATTCTCAATTCGTTAATATCGTTATTTTCAGCCTCAAAATTTTCTATAATCACACCGAATTACATCATTTGAAGAAGCATATAATTATTTTGCTGTAGCCATTCCTGCAAATGCTTGTCAAGAATCTGGCTTGACGTATAGTTCTATCAAATTCTAATTACCTACTTATTGACGAAGACTAAATTCATTAGAGTGCAACTGAACAAAGTCCCGCTCGGATAAATTAAAGTATAGCTCAATAATACGATACTATAAATCGAAACAACTTATCAGTATTATCTTGCATTCGATTCTAATTGGAAATAAAAGCGAAAAACTTCAGCCATGTCAAATATAAGATTTGACTTACGTGACAGACCGGATAGTCTCTTCGGGACGGTACAAATATGCAGATTGTGCAGAAAAAAAAAAAAAGGCTGTCTGGAGTATTGTTAGTGGTTAATAATCGATTTCCCGATGTCGCTGTCGGGTTGCTATTGTCAATCACAATATCATTCTCGTATTTGAAAGATTATCAAGATGAAGTATATAACGCAGTTTTTTTTGATTTAAATATGGCTGTATCATTATTTCTTAAAAGTTCTATTTTCTAGGCACAGAATGTCAGAAAAGGAACTTGATAATAAAAGAGAGTTTATAAAAGTCAATTCAAATGATGAGTCTGATGCTCTTCATGAAGACTATAAACAGCAACTTTATGAAAAATTGGGTCATGCTGATGTGCTAACTGAAGATGCAACGATTCCAGATATTGAGTATCTCTTTCAAAAAACAGATGAGTTACCTCTATCAAAGGCACTTGAAATTTTACAGCAATGTATTCAAGACCATGATGATGATCCAAACTTTCCATACGATGATTTTGAGTTTATAAAAAAAATTGTGAAAGGTTATAATAATGACTTAAATATGAACTATGATGACTGGAATTTCAAAGTCAAAATGTACGCGGCTTTAAATGAATATCATTCACCATACCCAGAAGTGAGAGCAATTTCATCACCCATAGATGATCCAAATATCCCTTGTGAGACTATACGTGCTTATATTTTAGGATTTGTGTGGTGCGTTATTGGCACTGGTGTTAATGAATTCTTTTCCCGTAGACAACCTTCCATTTATTTATCTGCTTCAGTTTGTCAAATGCTCATGTATCCATCTGGTATAGCTCTTCAATACATTTTGCCAGATTGGGGGTTCACCTTGTTTGGAACTAGACATTCTCTCAATCCGGGCCCTTGGACTTATAAAGAACAGATGTTTGCTACTGTTATGTTTGATATCGCAATAGGTGGAATGTATGTGGGTTACAACTTTTATGTTGAAAAGCTAAACGTCTTCTATGGAAATACTTGGATTACGGCAGGCTATCAAATTTTGCTTTCTCTATGCACACAATTATTTGGTTTTGGATTCGCAGGCATTCTCCGTAAAATCGTCATTTATCCAGTTCGTGCTGTTTGGCCAACTATTCTACCTACACTTGCTCTTAATCGAGCCTTATTGAAGAAAGAAAAGAAAGAAAGTATTCATGGTTGGACAATCACCAGGTACAAATTCTTCTTTATCGTATTCACTTGTTCATTTCTATACATGTGGATTCCTGATTATTTATTTCAAGCATTGTCATATTTTAATTGGATGACTTGGATCAAACCAGACAACTTCAATCTAGCAACAGTTACCGGATCTATTCAAGGTCTTGGCTTAAATCCAATTACAAGTTTTGATTGGAATATTGTAGGTTATTGGCTTCCATTGGCATTTCCTTTTTATACATATCTAAATATGATGATAGGAATGTTCATTGGATTCTTTGTGATTCTTGGTCTTTACTATAGCAACTATAAATGGACGGCATATCTTCCAATTAACGATAACAATATTTATACCAATACTGGAGAAATTTATGAGGTTCAAAGTGTGCTTACAAACGGGAGACTTGACGAAGATAAATATAAAAAGTATGGTCCATTTATTTATCAGCAGCTAACTTAGTGGTTTATGGAGCTAATTGTGCGCTTTATACTTTTATGATTCCATACGTTTTCTTTACTGAACGAAAAGGTATCTGGAATTCAATCAAATCATTGAAGGATCTGATTACCGATTTCAAATCATCAAATTATACAAGGTTCAATGACCCACATTCTCGAATGATGTCTCGTTATAAAGAGGTTCCTGATTGGTGTTTTTTAGTGATCATGTTAATTGCTCTTGTATTTGCAATTGTATGTGTTGAAGTTTATCCTGCCAACACACCGGTTTGGGGCATTTTTTTAGTACTTGGTATCAATGTTGTATTTGTGATTCCATTATGTATTATTTATGCTGTTACCGGATACTATTTCACCCTTGAGGTTCTAGTTGAATTGATTATAGGCTATGCCTTACCAGGTAATGGTGATGCTTTAATGTTTTTGAAAGCTTTGGGTTTCAATATTACTGGTCAAGCTCAACAGTATGTTTATGATCAAAAAATGGCACATTATGCAAAAGTTCCTCCAAGAGCCGTTTTTCGTGGTCAATTATTGGGAACAATTTTCCAGATTATTGTATCATTACTCGTAATAAATTGGGAAATCTCAAATATTGATGGGATATGTACTGATGAACAGGCAAACAGTTTCACTTGTCCTAGTGAAGTTTCCTACTATTCTTCTTCAGTATTTTGGGGAGTTATCGGCCCCAAAAGGGTATTTAATAAATTGTATCCAATATTGCCATATTGTTTCCTTATAGGTTTCTTACTTGCCCTTCTATGTCTCGCTATTAGACATTACTTTTACAAGCAAACCCGTTGGTTTCAGCCAGCAGTTATTATTGGTGGTCTTTTCAATTATGCACCTTACAATTTAAGTTATTTTATTCCTGGTCTTTATGTGTGTTACACCTTCAACCATTATATTAAGAAAAGATTTAGTGCTTGGTGGGAGAAATATAATTATATTTTATCATCTTCCCTTGATGCTGGTGTTGCCTTCAGTGCAATAATTATCTTCTTTGCAGTTCAATACCATGAAAAAGATATAAATTGGTGGGGAAATTCAGTGTCATATGCTGGTACTGACGGAGGATTGGGCCAAGTTAGTTTATTAGACCCAACCACAGCTCCAGATGGATATTTTGGATTGAGATCAGATGAGTTTTAACAAAAAACATTAATCTGTAGTCTTTGTCGGTTTTTTTAACTGTATAGATTATTAAACTTTTTTTTGCTTAATAGCTGTTGATTTTCAATACCCAGAAAGATTTTGTTACATGGTTCATTATCGTCTGAATCAAAAAATTAAAAGCATAAATTGTAGAAGTTACCAATTCTACCAGCTTACTAAATGACAGAATATCTTTGTCGCCTTGCAAGTTAATGTATATCAATTTCACTTAGCTAGAGATTTATCGTGCTCGTGTAAAGCCGGAAGCAAACGATTTATCAAAATTTATATTACTTGTGAGTCCTATAATACTTAAGTATCTTGTTGAGCTATAACTCCTTTTGGCCTTGGATGTCTATTATCTTTAGCTAAGGTAGTATTGGTGTTTTTGTTTCATTATTTGTTGGTTGAGCAGGTAATAGTAAATTCTATTCAGGAATGTTTGCAGGCCCTCGACCTCTCTATTTTATCAGCGCGAAGGACATTTAATTTGCTAAAATGCTTGAATAGCAATGCAAGTGCGGCCCCTTCGATGTATGTCAGTTTCAGGGACAATGCTACATTTACTTATCCACCTGAAACGTGCAAAACTGGTGGATTTCTTCAAATATAAATAGGAGATATTCTCCATTTTCCTTAATCAAAATTTTAATCATTTAATTAAGAAGAAATGACAGGACTCGGGGTACCAGGTGTGTTCAAACTCGTTATGGGGAAATGGTTTTCTCGAATAACATATACAGGTGTTTACTTGGGAGTATTTGAGCAATTGAGCATGACGGATCCAAAGCTGGCTGAGGATGTGTCCCAGGAACTTGAGGTTCACGCTGACACCCTTTATAGGCTCCTTCGAGCACTATCATTAATAGGATTAGTAGAAGAAAATGAAGACCACACGTTTCTACTAAATGAAGACGGTTCAATTTTACGAAAAGATCACCCAATGTCGTTAAGAGGACTTTTCTTGTTCGAAGAAAGTGTAGAACACCTTGTTTGTTGGAAGCATCTACCAGAGTTTGTTAAAGAAGGTCCCAAAAGAACTGCTTTTGAAATCGAATTTGGAAAGCCAATTTTTGATTATATGGATGAAAATCCAAAATATGCCACCATTTTTGGAGATGCAATGGACTCTATTTCTTACAAGGAAATTGAGGGTATTGTCAACGTTTTGAAAGAAGGGGATTATTTGGTTGAGTCTAGTGTTATTTGTGACATTGGGGGCAGTAGTGGTTATTTTCTTGATGTAATTTTAAAATCGGTGGCCAAGCCTGGTGTGAAAGGCATTGTCAGTGATACTGCGACTGTCATTAATGATGTCAAATCTAATGGTAAAGATGCTGCATTGCTGAAGAATCTATCTTTCGAGGAGATTGATATGTTTAAGAAGGCTGTTCCTGCTGATGTGTATTTTGTGAAGCATATTCTTCATGACTGGCCAGACGACAAGTGCATAGAAATTTTAAAACTGGCTAAGGAGGTCGCGAATCCCGGTGCTAAATTCATTGCTTGTGAAGCAGTAATCCTGGAGCCAAATGTGCCGAGCCTTTCCAAAGTATTGGATATTCAAATGATGCTAATGTGTTGCGGTCGTCAAAGAACAGAAACTGAATTCAAAAAACTTTATGAAGCTGCCGGATGGAAGCTTGAAGCTGTAAAGCCCTGTGGAGACGATTTCATTTCTTTAGTTGTAGGCACTATTTGAACGCCGAGAAAAAGCTTATGGTCTGTTTAAATAACATTCATATGCAATAACTAACCTTTACTCTCAATGTATGTCTAATACTTCTAGCCAAATAAAAAAAATTAACACTTTCTACTATTCTGCAATAAATATCAAGAGAATGGCTCCATGTGATGTCCTATTACATCGAACTAAATACAAGCATCTTCAAAATTCCGTAGTATAAGATTTGCAGATAGCCCTACATTTATCAATTTTCTCCATAAAATAAATATAGCTTGAAATTATAAATTGGTAATTTAATGGTTAATATTCATTACGAACTAGAGGAAATAAATATAGCTCCCTTTGTAATGTAAGCATTTGAAATACCTCTTATAATGCATATTATAAAATTAGTCTTGATAATTCAATTTGAAGAACTCATTCAAGTACATACGAAAACCTATAGTAAATCATACATTCATCTCAGTTAATTTATGTAGTCATTATCTGATTGTTTTCACCTACCATGTTCGTATACCAAATATATGAAAAAAATGGTTCTAACCCCTAGAGTAGATTAATATGAGCGGCATTCAACGTACTCGATTCAATTAGTTCCGCTTTATGATAAATATCACCATCAATTGTGCCAATATATGCCAAATTACCAAACCCGCCAACCATATAAACCTCATCAACAACAAATTTAACCCAGTGTGATTTATGAGGAGTAACTTTATTTCGTGGAAGCCAGGCTTTTGCATCTGGGTGTCTCTTCAAAAAACAAGCTTCAAGTTTAATTTGATCAATTGGATTTTCAAAAGTTACATTTTCCAACTTTCCTCTCAAATTAATTCTAGGTGAGCCAGCAGGAGAGTGTTTGATACTACCAGGATAAGATGTATCTACTTCATCACCTAAAGGATGATCTCCCATTCTAATAGTGAAGGTGTAATCTGACCCCTCTTCAATATTTCGGAAAGTTGATCCAATATCTACCACAAGCCAATAAGGATCACCATCACCATCACAATCGGAATAGTATTCCATCGAAGAAACAGGAATTCGTGCATGTTCATCTCCAGTTTTAACCGCTTTGAAAGTATTAACATTGACAAGAGATTCTCTAGATACTAATGTTCTGGCTACTCTAGCCCCATCTTCAACATTAGGTAACACATCTATATGAAGCGGATTCTGAATACTGGAAACGGCAATTGAATCTTCCGTTACCGGATAACCTAATACGTGATTAATTGCATAAGCAACCTTGATTATTCTAGCAGATATTGTATGTAACTTCATGATTACTTTAATCTTCTGTGTTTGTAGTAGTAGAAAAACAATCGATAGTCCTATTCCGGAAGCCGGCTTTTGTGAGAGACTCATAAGAAATTTGTAAAATGGTTTCACAATTACAGAATTGTTATCGGATCTGAGCTCCGGAGTGAGTCCAAAATATTTCAAGTAAAAAACTTATAACTTTCTGCCAATTTTATACGAGCAACTTTATTATACTGAATATTAAGAATAATATCTATATCCATGTATTGAATGACGGCTTTTTCATCATCTACTAAAAAAGCTATTGTAAAAACAATAATCAAAGAGCCTAGCGAACTATTGAATTTACATAATTATAATCTCCTAAAAGATACCGCAAAGTCCCATGTTATATGGATTCTAGAGCGACCTTTTGAATCGGATCCTTGTGAATTACAAATCTTCTTCGAATTGTAGAATCTAATGAAAAATGACATCGTATGTACTTCATCAATTACAATTATGGTTAATTCTTCGAAATCGGGTCCAAAGGAAAACCTCATAATCGGTATGATTTGTGATCAAATCCCTTTTCCTTTTGGACCAGAATTCTAGTAGATCCTATTGTTTCTGAAGGTTGCAACCAGCGACGATAAAAAGTCTTACACTGATAATCTAAATCACATGCACCTGAATCGCGTATGGGGAAAAAAAACGTAGATAGTCGAACTCCTTGCGCGTGCCTTTTTAAATATCGATAACGCCAATCTCTGATACTCGGCTTAATAGTAATATTAGCATTTAGCCACTTCGCAAGGACAAAATGATATATTCTTTAACTATGTAAAACTAGGGCTAATGAAATATCAAGGTCATCTCGCAAGTTTTCTCGAACGAAAAACGAAGATTGAAGACAGTTTTTTGTATTCTGAAAGAAACTAATATTAGGCTTTTTTACAAAAAGATATCAATTTAGTTAAAACATAAGTAGTTTCTTAAAAGAAATTATTTTTTGTCATTAAAAGCCATAACTTTAACTAAATGCTCATCTTGGTAATAATCAGTTTCCTTTGTTCCTCCCAGTAATTCTAATAAATACGCCGCGAACAATAAAAATTGGAACTCTCCCTAACTTAAATTGATGCCAATTACCGTATCAGGAAATTAATTTTGGATCGAATTTATTCTACTCGTAATTTTCAACAATCCTATCCTTAAATAGACCTGCCAATTAAAAAATATTTGTTGGAGAATAATAAATATGTCAGATTAGAAGCCAATTGCTTACCGTAATTGCCAATTGTTCACGAAATATTAATAATTATGTGCACATGCTCTGAAACTGTATTGCAGAACTATTCTTTATAAATACCAAAAAAGTCTCTCTATTACTTCCTTGATAAAAACATAGCATACAGCTCGAAAGAATGAAATTCACCAACGCCATTTGTTACACTTACTTGATTGCAGTTGCAGTAGCTGCCCCAATAGAAGCCACCAAGGCTTCTGAAGCAGTTGCTCCAAGAAATCTTGCCAGTATTGAAAAAGCCTTAGAACTGAAAGCAGCTGCCCTTAAGGCATCTGCTTTGCAATCGGCCAAAAATGCTCTTTCAAATGGCGTAACATCTGCTAAAAGTGCGGCTGGAAATGCAGCTAGCTCAGTTGAACTGGCTGCGCTGCTGAAATTTTCATCTATAGTCGCTGCCGCACAGCTGGAAGCTGCCTCTCTTAAGGCAGCTGCTCAGCAGGCAGTTTCAAATGCGGAACAAGACGGGGATGATGACATTGCTTGTGTTCAAGAAGATTTGCAACTGAAAGCAGAAGAACTCGAATCTGCTGTTCAACTGGCTATTGCTTCGGCCAAGGGTGCCACCTCTCTGGAAATTGCTTCGATTGAATCTTCTTTAGAACTGAAAGCCGCTTCACTTAAAGAATCAGCTCAACTGGCAGTATCATCAGCTGAAGACGCAGGAAAACTGAAAATTATCTCTGCTGAAAAGGCGGTCATCCTGCGTGTTGCAGCAGTTGAGGACAATTTTTGGGAGAAGGTTGATTCTGCCAAAGGATCTTTTGAACTGAAGGCTGCCTCACTTAAAAGTGAACTTGAATCTTTGTTCTGAAAGTAACCTCGAATAATTGATTTTATACCAATAGATAGAGAATCAATATACAATTAGCTCCAATTTAATAAATATTTGTTTAAGTATTGCTGTAAAGTCTAAATTAGTATTGCGAAACAGATGAATTGTGTGTTTAAATATTAAGGTATTGTTACATTATTTAGGAGCAAAAGACAAGTTTCTCTTTTTGAAATTTCGGTATTTTAGTCAAAAATCTCACATGAAGCTAATTTTCGCCACTTCTCCTCATAATTATAAATGAGAATATTAGTCCCGTTAACAGGTATTTACACGGTTCTAAATAGTAATTTTTTAAAAGAGAGAATAGGTGAAGGAAAAATGGATAGGTTGAATCAAGTTTCAGGACATTTGTCACCATCTACAACTAAACTGATACTTTCTAAAAATCCGGATGATGTAGTAATTGTTGCATCATATCGAACAGCGATTGGAAAAGGGCATAAAGGAAGTTTCAAAGATGTTGGTAGTGACTATATATTATTGAAGTTCTTGGAAGCATTTCTCGCAAAGACACAAGTTGATCCTAGCTTAATTGATGACATTGCATGTGGGAATGTTCTTAAGGTCCGTTCTGGTATCTGTGAACATCGAGCAGCTGCTATCAGTGCCGGCATTCCATATACTACTCCTATTGTAGCGGTAAACAGACAATGTGGGTCTGGTTTGATTGCTATAAGTGATATAGCTAATAAAATCATAGCAGGAGAAATTGACTGTGGTTTAGCTGTTGGTGTAGAATCCATGACCAAGGACTTTGCCTTGGGACAATCAGTTGTGTCAAAGGCCCTCGAAAATCATACAGAAATGAAAAAATCTAAGATTTCCATGGGCATTACAAATGAAAATATAGCTGACAAATATCATGTCTCACGTAGAGAACAAGATGAATTTGCAGCTAAGTCTTTCCAGAAAGCTGAGGAGGCTCTGGAATCAGGCCTATTTGCTGATGAGATACTACCTATTGAGTCTTTAATTGAAGAAAAGGATGCAGAAGGTAATGTTTACTTCAAGAGAGTAACGGTCGACAAAGACGAAGGTATTCGTAAAGGAATAACTGCGGAATCCTTGAGTCAATTAAATCCAGTATTTAAGAAAGATGGTCTGACACATGCCGGTAACTCATCTCAGGTTAGTGATGGAGCAGCAGGTGTTTTGCTTATGAGACGTTCTTTTGCTGAGGAGAATGGTTTTAATATCGAGGGTAAATTCATAAAATGTATATCTGTCGGGGTTCCTCCAGAAATCATGGGGGTTGGACCAGCAATCGCTATCCCTCGTATTCTTAAGAAGACAAATCTATCGGTAGATGATATAGCGGCTTTTGAAGTCAACGAAGCCTTTGCCGCCCAATGTTTGTATTCGATAAAAGCATGCAAAATACCAGAAGAGAAAGTAAATGTCAATGGAGGGGCTATTGCCTTGGGACATCCGGTGGGTGTAACAGGGGCTAGACAATATGCAACTATTTTGAGATTATTGAAGCCAGGTGAGATTGGTTTAACCTCAATGTGTATTGGTTCAGGTATGGGATCTGCTAGTATAGTTGTCAAAGAATAAGAAGAAGCATTAAAATGGTAAAAATGTTATCTTTCAAGTTTTTTAACTTGCAGACTATATATGAAAAAAAAAAAACTATCTTATTTAATAAATGCCTAAAGAATTTGACAACTATTAATACCTCCATGATATATTGACCAAATAGTTTTTTTTTTCCATTAAATTCTATGATATATCTGTAATAGCTAATAGTTTAATATAGTGAAGAATTAATACCTATCGTTGTTACTAATTGCGAAAATCTGTAGAGTTACTAACAACCATGATATAGAGTAGTTTAACGTTTCTAGGTTTTCCAAACAGACTAATGTCAGTTATATCATTTGAATTACAATTCTAGTTGCAATATTTCCATTTTCGCGCTATGACAAACAATGATATCTCTATGATTCTAAGTGAGTAATTCAAAATCACTATTGCGAAGATGCGTACATCAGTATTTCTAAGAAAAATGAATGTTTCGTATAAAATAAGGACAATCCCTAGGTTTTTAAGATATAATTCCTCTCATTGGGGACTATGATGATCTTAGCTACTGGAAGAGATACTGACATCGTTCGAATTGTTATGTGAACCAAAAATACTTCTGAGTTCCCAATTTTACGCTTTTACCCTTTCATTTAGGGCGTAAATTCTATCTTAAGTATACGTGAGCAATAATGACTCATTTTTCTCAAAATAGCATTCTATGCAGATTCTTTCGTATTTTTAGGAATATTTAAGGATCAAATCTGAACTCATTGCAACATATTTAGTTTTTACTTCAGAAAAGTATCTAAGCGTCGGTACTTGTAGTATTTTCGGCGCGTACATCTAACAACACTTCTATTTCAGACTTAACATGGGAGATAACGAATTTGTTTCAGCTTTCGTCCCAAGAATGTCCATCATTCTTTGGATCTGCCCTCGGCTCTACTGAAGAAATACACAATCAATCTTATACCCCTAAATTAACCAGTGAATTGTCACTCGAGTCATCATCGAATCATAGTTGGCCATCTGAGAAGATATTCAAGGAAGGAGGAACCCCTGTTTACCCAGATACAAATGTTGGAGAAGGATCGCTACATACAGAATTTGAAAATAACGTGTTTCCATATGAAGGTAAACTTTCGTCAAATTCCTCGTCCATATTAGAAGATGAGCCTGAATCTAATAGTATTGGATCACAGAAAGAACTAATATGGATAGATCAATCTAACGACGTTCTATCAGGACGCTGTCATCAGTCAAATGATTCGAGTCCATGTCTTGAAGACATTGATGGAGTAAGAAAGCGTCTTGAGAAACGAAAGCGGCGCAGCTCCACCAAGAATTTGCGACTGGAAGGTACATGTGAAACAAAGCGGGTGCGAAATACTATAGCTGCCAGACGATATCGAGAAAGAAGACAAAAGGAACTTGAAATACTCGATAAAAAAGTGAAAGAGCTTGAGCAAGACCTTAATACTTCCAAAATGGAAACCAAGTGGTGGCAGATGGAGGCACAGAGGTGGCGAGAATTGGCCGAGAAAAGGGAAAGAGAGTAAATAATTGTCTAGATTTATATAGTACTTAAATTGAAGTAGTATTATAAAGCTTACTTATACGTAGTTTCACTGTTAGATTCGATTTCTACTGAATTCTTTAATGGAAAAAATTTGGAGTACTATTATATTTCTTTCATAAAATCTACTTACTTTTTCAAATTTCAAGCTTCTAAATATGATGTCTCTAAGCTGATTAATTACTAAACTTAGATAGTCGTTTAGGCAGTCGCTTAGAAGTCGCTTTTTTTTTTCGGTAAAGTTCAAAGTTGGATTTAAAGATGTGGCTCCGGACTTGTGTGTTTTTCGCAATCAATTCTACAAATTAAGAATGTTTACGAACTGTGGATCCAATTTTCTTCGTTAAATAGCTTTTATTGGTTCGTTATGCGTCCGAGATAACCAAGAATTAAACTGAAGGTTACTATTTAACTCCATGAAAGTATGTTGATTGCAAATTTAGGAATGTTTATTAAACTACTAGTCTATTGAAATGGAAGCAAAAAATGCAAATAAAACAAATGTGTACCTTAACGAACATTCGATATCAACGTCTTCAATTATTTCTTTTGCAGACAATAGCACCACAACTATAATTAATGCAGATAATGGGGCATCGGAAAGTATAACAAAGGATTGGACTGACGCAGAAGAAACTAAAGTAACCAGAAAAGTAGATTGTTTTTTGATGCCATTGCTTTTCTTTGCGTTCTTCATCTTGCAAGTTGATAGAGGAAATATATCTAATGCCTTGACTTCTACTTTAAAAGAAGATGTGGGTTTAGACAACAATAAGATAAATGTGGGAACAGCCTTATTCAACATCGGCATAGTTGTTTTTGAAATTCCAAGTAATATATTGTTACAAAAGTTCGGTCCAAGTAGGTGGTTGAGTTTTCAGATAGTTGCATGGTCCCTCTGTGCAACTTTGCAATCATGTATGACTGATTATAGAACTTTTTTAGTTACCCGATTTTTCATGGGTGTGTTAGAATCAGGTTATATCCCCGGTGGTTTATACTATATTAGTACTTGGTATACCAAGAGTCAATTACCTCTTCGCTATACTATCTATTTCATAGGTAATTTGTGTGCAAGTGCGACGGGTTCTTTGATAGCCGCCGGTATTTTAAAAAATGTAGCTGGAACATATGGATTACTGGGTTGGCAATGGATCTTCATTATTGAAGGCGTTATTGGAATAGGCTATGGCTTGATTTTTGCATTATTAATTCCTAATTCCCCCAAGAACCCATGCCCATTTTGGAAGGGCTTCAGAATGTTTACCGAAAGAGAATCAAAAATTATAAGAGGAAGGGTGTTATTAGACGACCCAGAGAAAATATCAAGCTCTGAAAATATTTCATTAGGTGACCTTAAAGATGCTTTACTGCAGTGGCGTATTTGGCTTCATTTTATTTTTACATTTGCATTCATGCAGAATACTCAAGCTTTATCAACTTATGTACCTTCAATCGTTGTAAGTTTAGGCTATTCTGCTGTTTCTGCGAATGCAATGAGTTCAATAGGTAGTTGGTGCTCAACAGTCATGTTGGTACTTTTGACCTTATTAAGCTATTACATTAATGTCAAATTTATATCAATAGGTTTTATTACTCTTTGGCAAACAGTATTCACAATAGCATTATTTTCCATTTCGAATTCAGATAGGAATAATTTAAAGTTTGCTCTATTAACATGCTTAATAACAAGCGGTGCAATTGGTCACGTTTTGAACTGTTCCTGGATAAGTATCAATGTTTCAAAGCCAAAACACAGGAGTATAGCCATGGCATTGCTTGTTATGGCTGCAAATATGGCAGGAATTTGTGCCGGTCAAATATTGAGAACGAATGACACTCCAAAGTATCATAATGCATTTTTAGCCTTATCGGTCGTCAGCATATTTTCTTTGCTATTAGTATCTTGTATAACCTTTCAGTATATTTGGAGCAACCGCAAATTAGAGAAGAAGTATCCATCGTTGAATAATCAAATAGGTAAAGAAAGCAGTACAGCAGAAACCAAAGCAAAGAAAAATGATAATACTATTGTTGTTGTAGGAAAGATTGAAGATGAGTCACATATGGAATCCCTACTTTTAAATTTCTCAAATAAAGACCAACATGTCGAAAAATATCAAAATGATACCGTCATTAATCAAGAAAAGTTTAGATATCTTATTTAATTATAAGCAATTTAATAAATATGTACATACTGATGCTTAGAATGCGCGCACTAATTAAAAGATTATGTTACTCCTTAAATATATGTCAATGATGAACTAGACGCACCTAACTCATGTTATTTTAGGATAAATTGGCAAGGATGTCCTTTCTTTACTAGATACTGCATTTGTAATACAATCGAAAAGAATAATATAATACTTCTATAGCACTCAATACTGATATATGTATATTATAAATCTTCAAAAAAAAATAGGCTTAAAACACGACCCATTTCATAATTTCAATATTAATTAGATTTCAAAATTATAATATTCGATATTCGAAATATCTTGAACCTCCTTCAATGATTGTACGCACATTAATTACCATATCAATATTATCTGCTCTTATTATTAGTATATGTTTATTGGTGACTAAAGAACCACACACCAATTTGGCTATTACTTCTATTGGGGTAGGAATGGTACTCCTCGCGTTGGAACAGAAGGCTTTCAATAAAGATCTAAAAGTAGCAAGGCAAGAGCAATACTCAAGTTTTACTTGATCCAAAGGGCTTGGTACACGCATATGGCACCGTGCAGATTTATTCGGAATCAATCGATATTAATGGCTCGTATTATTTATCTTAAAGTTGGTATGTCTATCATTCATAAATATTGACAGTATGATTAGAAGAAGCAGATATATCAAGGTTTCAAAAAGGACAAAAAAATGCATGACTTTTCTTTTAAATCACCTTTGTATTGATATTGATAGATGATAGTTTAGACTCTTATCGTTTTCAAGATGAGTCAAAGGATCAATATTACTAGTCAGTGTTATTTTGATTGACTTTAGTTATGTTTTCTGAAGAATGAATTATTTATATGACTACTTTTTGTGTAGTTTAGTCTTGTAATTTAATAACGGTTAGGGATACTATATTCAAAAGTGTAATCTGAGTTTTCTACAAGCCTACGAATTAATTGTTAATATCTTTCATAAGAATGCACTATTGACCAATGGGGAGAATATGACTATATTTGAATAGAGTAAAATAATATATAGGCATATCAAACTTTTACTTGAGAAGAAATGCTTATAGAAACATCATTGTCCTTTTCAAGAAGTTGAACATGATTTTCTGGTTTCACTTCAGAATCATCAACAGAAATTTCAATATCGGAATAATAGTCTTTACTATTAATTCCTGGAACAAACCATGGTGAATTTTCAAACAATTGATTCATTGATTCCAACGGTATTCCCTTTGTCTCAGGAAGTAAACACCAGAAAAAGAAAGAATTAGTAAAACTGCAAATAATGAAAACAATGTAGAATCGATACTTGATAGTGTCCATCGCTAATGGTGTCACTTGCCCAATCATCGTATTCATTGCGAAACATGTCATTGTCGATAAAGACACTCCTTTGGAACGAGTTGCAGTATTGAATACCTCGCTGGGTATAACCCACAGTAAAGGGCCTACATAAATACTGAAAATAAAATTCCAAATCCAAGTTGATGCAATAAATCCTATCTGAGACGAGCGCGGTTGAGGTCCCTTGTATGGTGGATAAAGTGCCAAAAGAATACAAGAGACAATAAACATACACCCGCAGCCAATATTTGCACCAATTAAAGTCCATCTTCGTCCTGTATAATCGACAGTAACGATACATAAAGCCTGTGCTATTAACGCAATAATAGAATTTATTGCCTGGTATAAAAGGGTTCTACCTGCCGATAATCCTATTTGGGCAAAAATTGTAGGTGCATAGTATTGGATTGCAGATACCCCTGTCATTTGGACCGAACCTTGAATTGCGCAGCACAATATGATTCTTCTTAAATTTGAAGGAATCAAGAATAAGCTGGACCAACTCGTTTGGCCATGCATCTTATCAAACTCAATAGCTGCCTTAATTTTCGCAAATTCTTCCTTTACAAACGGATCATGTGTGTCACCATGGGCATATAGTTGCCCTAAAACTTTCAATGCCTTTTCATCTTTGTTATACTCTAATAGCCATCTAGGCAGCTCAGGGAAGAGTAAGATTAAACTTCCCAATAATAATGCTGGAACCATTTGAAGACCAAGAGGCACCCTCCATTGTCTGTTATCTGAAAACCCTATGTAACATCCATATCCAATCCATGCAGCTGCTAATGCACCGATTCCCAAGAAGAACTGCTGGAGACTTGTAACTCTTCCTCTATGTTTCGGGTGAACTAATTCTGCTTGATACAAGGGAATAATCATAGTGTACAATCCAACTCCAACTCCAGAAAAAAATCTTCCAGCAAACAAGAATCTAAAATTCTGTGCCCCGCATTGAAGTGAACCACCAAAAAGGAAGAATATCGTCGCAACCATAATAGTCAGACGACGACTCAATTTCTCCAAGAATCCAGCTAAAAAGGCCCCTGCAAAAGCCCCAACAGTGAAGAGAGAAACAATCAAACCCGTAACTGTAGTATTTGGATTATTCATATACGCTGTGAAGCTCTCTGAGGCTACAACTTGTGCAATTATACCCAAGTCATATCCGTAAGTAAATGATCCTACGGATGCAAAACAACAAACCAAAAATTGGTATAAAACTGGAGTGATAATCATGATAAATACTTGGGTTTTGCAATCTATTGAATAATCTCTGAGATTATATATGTCTCGCACTCTTGATAATGCACCTTCCGCGGTAATACACATCGGGGTATTTCCTTTATTGGATTAAGAAAAGTGGGTTTCGGTATATTAGCAACCGATATTTGTCCCGTCAGTGTATAAAGGTTAGTAATTAAATACTGGATATTTACTCCAGTCAAAACCTTTTTTTTTGTTACAGTGTTAAACATGTCGAATTCAGCTCAAACAATTAAAGAAGTCAGAAGCTTATTTCAAACTGAAATTCGAGTTGATCCTCATCGTCGCTTGGGCGCGATTGACCGAAAAATCTACAGTGGTTTCCTTGAACACTTGGGAAGATGCATATATGGAGGAATTGTTGACTATGAAAATCCTAATAAGGATTTAATAACAAAAGAAGGTTACAGAAAAGATGTTGCAAAAGCATTAAAAGCCCTTGATATTCCAGTATTTCGTTGGCCGGGAGGCAACTTTGTTAGTTCTTATCACTGGCAGGATGGTATAGGCCCAAAAGAATCAAGGCCAAGGCGGCCTGAATTGGCGTGGTTGAATGAAGAACTGAATTTGTTTGGAACAGATGAGTTCTTGCATTGGTGTGGTTGGATGAAAGCAGAACCGTATTTATGTTTAAATATGGGCACAGGAACTCTTGATGAAGCATTAGCATGGATAGAGTATTGTAATTCGAGTCTGAACACTTACTGGGCCAATTTGCGTAGAATTAATGGACGTGAGGAGCCTTATAATGTTAAATACTGGGGTTTAGGAAATGAGGTTTGGGGTCCATGGCAAGTTGGGCAAATGAATGAAGAAGACTACTGTAAAAAGGCAATACAGTGGGCAAAGGCAATTAAACTTCTTGACCCTTCGATCGTGCTAGTAAGTTGTGGTTGTACTGGATTCTCAAAATGGGACTATGAAATAACTCAAAAACTATTCCAGTATGTTGATTTTCATTCTATACACTTGTATACTAGTGACAGTAAAGATCAGATGAAGAATATTACTGGTCCGGCAGCTGCTGAAACTGGAATTCAAATTACCGCAAAACTACTTGATTTGGCAAAAATTACAAATTATAGTTCTTCGATATCTAATAATGTTGCAGCTACTGAAGATTTGAAAATTAAGGAGCACCAAGTAAAGATTTGTTTTGATGAATGGAATGTTTGGGATCCTGTTAGAGCTGGTGCTGAAGTCGGATGTGAAGAGAAATATACATTGGGCGACGCATTAGCGGTTTCTTCGTGGTTAAACACATTTATACGTCAGGCAGATAAAATTGGGATGGCAAATATTGCTCAATGTGTCAATGTCATAGCCCCAATTATAACTAAACAGGATAAACTCTTCCTTCAGACAACATATCATCCCTTTCGCTTATTCTCTCAGAAGATGAGAGGAGAAAGTTTGAATCTTCATGTTTCTACTCCTTTGTACAAAGGGGATACGCGAGGAGGAAATATGAATATTGAATGGCTCAAGGACGTTGACTCCAATATTTCTATACTCGACTGCTCTGCGGCGGTTCACGATAAGAAAATTATTATGGCAGTAGTTAACAGATCATTAACAGAAGACTCGATAACTAAGATCTCAATTTCTACTGATCCAAACAACATTAACCCTAATGTTAATCGGAGTGTTATTTATAATGAGGATATCAATGCTTCTAATACGTTTGACAAACCAGAAAATGTTAAAGTAAGTGAGAGTATGATTTTTTTGAATTTTATGCCCTCAAATGGTGAATCAATTGCAACAATTTCGTTCAAAAAACACTCTTTCACTCTCTTAGAAATACAGTTATTATCGGAACTTTGATTTAAATAATAAGCCGCTCGCCGTGGAACAGAAGCTGTTCGAGAGTAGTCCAATAATAGATTCATATAGGTCTCTATAATAAGCTATATTTATCTATTACATAAATACATTCACTAAATAAAATTACATTTTGAATTAAGAAATAAAATTATATATCTAATAGTTGAATCATATTAAATAAAAAGTAGGAAAAAGTGTTAATTTAACGCAAAATCATGCAAATGTATATCGCACTGTTTAACCGAGCATTAATGTTGTACAATCCCCGGAATGAGCATCGGTTTAAAATTTCCATAACTTATGGAGGAATTCAATTTAAGGTTTGTTTTTAGGTTTATTACTCCGGATCACCGAGTATGGAAACCTAGTGATAAAAGACCAATCAGCAAATAATTTTACCCCATAATTTTTATTGCAGTTACTTAAATTTGAGGAGACTTTCATATGCTTATAATATTAGATATTTCAAAAACAAAAAAAAATAGGAGACAAAGTTGTATCCTAAGATAGAATTTCTCTTCAAAATGCTGATTATCTTGTAAATTGAAAATTTAATATCACAAGTTGTATCATAATGTTTCCTTATGTTAAATTGTAGTTGGTCGAAACGGTACATTAAATTTTTTTACAACACATATTTATTATTATTATTCAATTGTTTTATTTTACTAAGAGTTGAAGAAACAATTTGCAGCAAATATAACTTGAAATAAGTAAACCTGTATATAATCTTAATGATGACTATGAATCACCGTTATTTTGATAAACACTAGATGTTGCACCTATTCTCAATTCTGGTATTCTAGTGTTCTTTCATTTAAATTCAATATTCAATTGAAGATTAATGGGTCTCTTATTAAAAACGCAACTATATGTTATCTATTATAAACAATAACACCTTAAAGAAGCAGAATTTGCCTCAATTATTAAATACACAAGAAATCCATAATGAAAAATTTCATCTCTTTCCAGACGTTTTATTTCCCTGGAAACTGACTATATTAGCATACACATCTTTATCTATAAGTACTTGTATTGGATTTCCGATTGATGCTGTTAAAACTAGAATGCAGTCTCAATATAAATTCAAAAGCTATTGTGATTGCATCAAAAAAACTTACAGGTTTGAAGGTTTGAGTGGATTTTTTAGAGGGATTAAGATTCCTCTATTTGCAAACACTATTTCAAGATCTCTTACTATACTGCTTTTTCTTAAAATTAAACCCATATTGTACGATTCAGGTTATTATTTAGAAAGGACGAAATCTGCGATACTTGAAGGTCAAATAAGCTTTCTTTCTGGTGCTGCTTCAGCAGGAATAATTTCAACATTTACTTGTGTTTTTGATTCATTAAAAATTCATTCGCAAATTTTAAATTTGGTGAAGAAGGATTTCTCATATGGTTTAAATTCTTCCCAAACCCCAAATCCAAAACATGACAGCTCCATCTTTAACCAATTAAAAAAAACCGTGAAACATAAAGGCTTGGGAGGCCTTTATTCAGGTTTCAAGTTCCATTTTTTAAGAGACACGTTATCTGGTGCTGTATATTATTCTACATATGAGGTAACAAAGCTCTTCTTGAATTCATTCACAGAAATTTCTTTAAAAACGTCAATATTTGTATCTGGAGGAATTGCAGGAGTATTAGGAGGTTTAGTCGCATATCCTTTGGATACGATAAAGTCTCTAGTACAAAAAGAGGTTGTGTTAGACATCATCAGAATCGAAAATGGTTTGAAACCTCTACCATCAAGCAATTTTCAAATAATACAAAAAGGATTGTATAAAGGTATCATGGCTACTGTTTCTCGAGCATTTATAGCAAATCTGATATTCTTTACTCTATTTGAGTTTTCAATGGCTTATCTACATTAATTATTAAGAAATGCTACCTGGAAAAATCCATAATTTTTTTTTCTTAAGCTTGTTAGATTAGAGATGGTTTGGTCTTCAACCAAGTTCAGCTTCGGTATTAACAGTATAACTTAATTGATCATTTATCAACAGGTAAATAGTAACTGAGTTTATTTTGCATCGCTATTTATAATAGGATAGCATTTATGTAGTAAATCTATTGAAAATTATCACGGAGCACCTTCAAATTCTACATTGGACAATTAAGTTAATTAGAAGAAGAGAATATACAGGTTTTGGGCACAGTCAATCTCGGAGTTAGTTCCGAATACCGGAGTACGTTCCGAATTACGGAGTCCGTTAAATTTGTAGAATTTATAAGCATGAAGTGTTTTCTTGCTATGAATTAAAGATAAAATAATTACGTCACTTATTTTGCACACACGCTATTGGTTGACTCGAAAACCAAGCTTTCAATTCAGAAAGTCAATTTATAGCAGGATCATGAATTCAGGTGAATTCACGACTTGCACGGTCCTCTATTGAAATGTAATTTTCCATTTATCATTCTGATCATATTAACTGATTTAAGGTATGAGGATTGAGCCAATAACGATTGCTCTATTTAAAATGTCATGCTTTCAACATTCATTTAAAATACTGTAAATTAGGTAATATGCAGCAAATATCAGCAGCAACGCTGACTAAATTGTACAGCGGACGAGACATTAGCTTGCTATATTAATTTCATTGCTATAAGGAAAAATATAAAAATGAGTGAAAATCTCTTACAATGCTTATACCGCAAATAATCTACGATAATAATATAATTTAGTAATGGTTTCAGAATACATTCAAAAAACAGAAAGAGATCCAGCTGTATATGCAACCTCTAATGGAGTTCCTTATCCTAATCATCCCTATGGTGCTCAAACTGCGGGCCCAGGTGGGCCACTATTACTACAAGATTTTAATTTAATGGATGATATATCTCATTTTGATAGTGAAAGAATTCCTGAAAGGGTTGTTCATGCTAAGGGAGGTGGGGCACACGGATATTTCGAATTGACTGATTCTTTATCTGATTTAACGTATGCCACTCCTTTCCAATCCCCAGGTTATAAATGCCCTGTTTCAGTTAGATTTTCTACAGTTGGTGGCGAAAGGGGAACACCTGATACCATCAGAGACCCCAGGGGATTTGCAATTAAATTAAAAACTGATATTGGTAATATGGATTGGGTTTTCAATAATACGCCAGTTTTCTTCATAAGAGATCCATTGAAGTTCTCCAAGTTCATTCATACTCAAAAGAGAGATCCTTCTACGAATCTTAATCAATTAACTGACCCATATCACACTTGGGACTACTTTATTTATAACCCTGAATGCTTGCATCAAATAACTTATATGTTTGGTAAAAGAGGTATTCCAAAAAGTTGGGCAGAGATGAACGGATATTCAGGTCACACGTTTAAGCTAAGAAACAGTAAAGATGAAATTACTTATATTCAGATACATTGCATTGCTGATGCTGGGTTTGAAGGTCTTAGTGATAAAGATGGGAAGGAGTTGGCTGGTTCGTCTCCCGAACACAATACAAAGGACTTATATGATAGAATTGCTACTGGTAATTATCCATCGTATTCTTTTTATATTCAAACGATGACACCTAAACAGGCCGAAGAATTCCGTTATTCAATTAATGATTTAACTAAGATATGGCCCCACAAAGAATTTCCTTTAAGAAAGTTCGGTCGCATGGTTTTGGATAAGAATCCTGTTAATTATCATGATGAAATTGAACAGATCGCTTTTTCACCTGCACACTTAGTCCCCGGAATTGAGCCTTCGAACGATCCAGTTTTACAATCTAGGTTATACTCTTATTCCGATACGCACCGTCATAGGTTAGGTGCTAATTACCAACAATTACCTGTAAACAAGCCAAGGACATTTGATAGTAATTCAGGATGTCCATTTTTGGCTGGTAATTTTCAAAGAGACGGGATTGCATCTATTGATAATCAGGGTTCTAGGCCTAATTACTTAAGTTCGGTATTACCCATTAATTCAATTTCGAACGATGCAAAGTTGAATAAAAATGGATTACCATCTGTTGAAGAGAAGAAATATTTAGGTGTTGTTCCAAAACAGTCTACTGATAAATACGAAATACTCCAGAAAGAACGTAATTTGAGATCACATGAAGAGAAAATTTGGTTCAAATCTTACGATTATATATCTGGGTTCAGTGAACTTGATATTGAACAACCAAGGAACCTCTATAAAAATATTATAAGTAAACAAGATAAAGGGGATTTCATAGAAGCTATTGTTGGTCATGCCTCGAAAATAAGTATTCCTAGAATAAAGGAAAGAGTACCTCAGCTATGGGGTTTGATAGATGAAGAATTAGGAAAGGAAGTTGCTGATGGCTTAGGTGTAAGTTACAAGCATCTCACAGTTGATGAGTATATTAAAGATCTAGGAATAGCTCCTGCTAATTAAATGAATTTAGGTTCTATATAGTATATATTACAATGAGCGTACAAGTGTTAATATAAGGTCGTAGAAATTAGAAAATTGATTTGAATAACTCCTGAAAAATCTAGATGTGACATATTTGGCCATAGTGGACTTTCGATTCTCTGTCGCAATTAAATCACAAGATAAACGGATCATTTCGTTTAAATTACTTTGAAACATAAATAAATCCTTCCAATACTTCGAGGTGAAGTGTTTACAGTTTTCACTTTATAGAAAAAAGTACCTGAGTAGATGTTTTTTTTATTATATTAAAGATCAATATCCACAACTTAACCAAGAAAGCACTTGAAAATCACGTCTGGGATAAATAGCAACAGGTAGTTGTTTCAAATAGAGATACTACTGAGAATTGCACACGGTTTTTTGCTATATATCTGAAGGCTTAAATTTGTATAATACTCTATGGCTTATTATTTAATTCGTATTCACTATTCAACTAAAAATTATTAAGCACAGTGAGTTTCACCATTTGAATGAGTATGGCATTCGGTTCCCATCTCAGTCTCAGAGGATGATTTACTTGCCTCTGTGGTAGATGAGCTATTACTCTCCGAACTTTTAGATTTATCACCGGTACATCCCTTCCCAGGAACGGCTATATCATACGCATAGACATCTAAAGCATAATATCTCAATGTGGCAGAATTTCTTACAGCTTCAGTGGTATTTTTTTTGGCCAATTCTAAACATTCATCATAAGTATCAGCATAATGTCCTACTACACCTTGACCTATACTATCAGTATGCCAGATCCTATGCAACAAATCACCTGCCCAAAATAATGAATTCTTAGATTTCGAAACTGTGTAACCTTGGCTACACATTTGAGACAAGTAAAGACGAGATGTATATGACAAATCACAAATCACATTCTCATTTGAAGCATTTTCACCTCTCCAATGTCCTGCCCAACCATCTAGTTTGCAATTCTCATCTATATCATCACAACGAAACAATGTTTTGCTTTTATCCGAGGTAACGATATTCTCAAACCAACCAACAACTTCTCCAGTTGGAGCATCACCAAAGTACTTTTGATAAAATTTAGACAGGTTTCCGAATTTTAAAGTATGATCTCTAGCATGCGCAGCTAAAATTTGAGTTTCTTCCAAAGCATTACTCAATTGATTGAACTGACTGTCATTACATGACTTATGGATTGGGAAATTTTTGATCCAATTCTCCGACCAATCATAAGCGGTTGAAACACTGTCAACATATTTTGTTACTGTTACATCTTCACTACTAGATAAACTAGAGGCAGGAGCAGCACGACAAGTTGTTGCAAAAACAAGAGGAAGTAAATAATTTAATTTCATTCTTTCAATTATAGGGTGTCGCACTTTTTTCAAATAGAGTAAATTACTTTCAATTTATATATCCCTAATTAGTGATTTGGGTTCAAAAAATTCAAAATTATGAATAATGGTTAATGCATTAAGGTGTGCTTCTTGGCAGAACATCGAAGGATAAATATATCAGAATAACGAAATAGGTTGATGTATTAGTTGATAAATTTGATGATAATTCAAATAATTTTTTTTGCACCCTCGTAGTTCGTGCATTATTCTGGGCATATTCATGGATTCAAAAACATATTCCTCAACGAAGTAATACGCAAATATCAAAAATATAACCCTAAGATATAAATTTTAGATAGGTAAGTATATCAATTCTGATGTCTTGGCAATTTCATCTATAAATTTTAATTATTGCCTAAGAGCCACTTATTTAAGTATCTTCATTTGCCAGCGAATATGAAAAACTAATATTCATTACAAATAAACTTGATGCTTTTTAGAGGTATATTTTTACTTATAAACCTTCTTATCTTATCATCAGCAAATACTGTTACTGTAACATCCACTAGAGACTATAGAGTGGGTCAATCAGGTCTATTTAATGAGGATAAGATAGAAGCAACTGTTACAAGGAATAGAGCTTCTGATTTATCAAATGATATATCTAGTGCCTATCAAACAACAGCAGTTACTAGTTGTCATTTACACGGTAATGAACAATTTTGTATCGATGGTGAGGGAAATGAAGGTTCCATAGTTCCTGCTCCAAGTAGAACCGAAGATTCCCCTTCAAGTTATACTGAATGTCATTCCCATGGAGAAGATACTTTTTGCCTAAACTCAGAAGGAAATGAAGTACAGTTTATGAAAGAATCAGAATCTTCATCAACTTCAACATCTTCATCGTCTGGTGGTGAAAACTGTCATTTTCATGCCGGTGTGGAGCATTGTGTTTCCGAGGGTGAATCAGAACATGGGGCGTCGACTGAGGGTTGCGAAAGAGTCGATCGTGATTATAATATTCCTTTAAGAATTGGGTTGCTTTTCGTAATCCTAGCATCAAGTGCTATTGGGTCTTTCGGACCCATCTTATTGACAAGCTTCTTCAAATTTAAACTAGATGGGATAGTCATCACTATTCTTAAGCAATTTGGTACGGGTATTATTATATCAACTGCTTTTGTCCATCTTATGACCCATGCCGATTTGATGTGGGGAAATTCCTGCATTACCCTTGGATATGAGTCAACAGCAACATCAATTACAATGGCAGGAATCTTTCTCACCTTTTTGATAGAGTACTTGGTAAATAGACTTATTAAGTGGAGAGCTCAAAGGTCTTCAAGGTTCTTAATAGAAAAAGGCAACCCTGAAAAGACTAATGATATTACTGAGGAAACCATTAGTCAGACAATTACCCCTAATAATAACTGTTCGATAATAGTCCATGATGAGTTTTCATGTGTTGCAATGGAAGCTGGTATTGTATTTCATTCTATTTTACTTGGTATAACGTTAGTCGTAGCAGGCGACTCATACTTTATTACTCTATTCATTGTCATCTTGTTTCACCAAATGTTCGAAGGCATTGCTTTGAGTACAAGAATTGTTGAGCTTACTGAAACCAAACTAATAAAAAAATTAATAATGGCTGGAGTTTATTCAATTGTTACGCCAGTAGGTATGGCTATAGGTATTGGGACTTTAAATCAATTTAACGGTAACGACCCAAGTACCATAATCGCATTGGGCACATTAGATTCTTTTTCAGCTGGTATCCTTATTTGGACTGGGTTGATTGAAATGTGGGCCCATGATTGGATATTTGGTTCCTTGGCCTCAGCATCTTTCTTAAAAACTAGTATAGCTTTGGTTTCGTTAATAGCTGGTTTTATTTTGATGAGTGTTCTTGGCAAATGGGCATAAACAATAATTCCCCCTTATATAGTTTCAATGTTTACTTTTCACGTAAGCATGATTAGGATATAGAAAAAGGAGTTCATATTTTTATGGTCCGTATAGAAAGAAAGAACAAGGACGCTTTACTTCTGAATGGAATCTTAATGTTTATGTAATCAATATTAATAAAATGGTTGCTTACTTCCAATTAAGGCGACATATGGTCACCGTATGGATATACCTCTTAAAATACATCGAATTATATGGTTCCTATCGAGTTAACGAGAAGATTGTATTTTGTTGAAAACTATAAAGCTAGTAATAATCATTATGTAGAGGAAAAAGGCTAACCAATTTCAAGACTAACATTACTATTTTCTGCCTTAATCAATTTGTTGCCATGTTCATCCTCCCCTATAAGACTGGCACTTTTTTCAGGCTTAATTATTTGGTCTTTTGAATTTAGAATCCTAATCGTGTAAGGTTTTTTAAAGGTGCCTTCAATAGAAATATTCAATTTATTTTCACTTGCCTCAGCAATAACAGTCGCATTGTATTCACCTGGTTTATCCTGATTAGGGATCTTTGTTGAAACCTTTTCGTTGACAGCATACAAATTAATCATGAAGTTTTCATTCCAGGTATAATCAGGCTTTTCGTTGCAATGTCCAGGACCCGAGGTAATTATAATAGAATTTGGGCGAACTAATAAAGGGAGTGACATATAACTGTGCTTTTCTATAAACCACTTTCCGTCTGTAGATGCTCTAATTTTTCCATCTAACAATCCATACCATGAACCTCTTGGTACATAATAATCGACATATCCTTCAGCAGAAAACACTGGAGCAACAAGTAAGCTATCACCAAGCATGTATTGCGTATCTGCTGTAACAGCAGTGTTGTCATTAGGAAATTCTAAAAGCATGGCACGCATGACAGGAACTGCACTTTTATGAGCGTTAATTGCAGTGTTGAAAATATAAGGCATAAGTGACATCTTGAGTTTTGTAAACTTAGCCAAGACGATACTAGATTCATCATCAAAATTCCAAGGTACCCGGTATGAGTCGCTTCCGTGAAGACGAGAGTGGGAGCTTAAAAGGCCAAATGCACACCAACGCTTATAGATCGATGGATCAGGGGAACCCTCAAATCCTCCAATATCATGACTCCAATATCCGAAACCACTAAGTCCCAAACTCAATCCTCCTCTTAATGATTCGGACATAGCTTCGAATGTTGATTCACAATCACCACCCCAGTGAACAGGATATTTTTGTCCCCCTGTCGTAGCACTTCGTGCAAAGAGACAAGCCTCATTCTTTCCCATCTTTTTTTCAAGTACTTCAAAAACGGATTTATTATACAAAAGTGTATAATAATTGTGCATTGATACAGACTCTTGTCCATTGTAAAACACTACGTCTTTACACGGAATCCGTTCCCCAAAATCAGTTTTAAAACTATCAATACCGATATCTACCAAGTCAGAAAGCTTTTTCTGAAACCACTTGTATGCATCTGGATTACTGAAATCAACAATTCCCATACCTGCTTGCCAACGATCGGTTTGGTACGCTTCACCATTTTTATTTTTAATCAAATATCCATTTTTATCTGCATCTTTAAATAAAGTTGATTCTTGAGCAATATAAGGATTAATCCAAACACAAATTTTAATACCAAATTCATCTTTAAGTTTTTTAAGCATTACTTTAGGATCTGGAAAAAACTCATCATCAAATTCAAAATCACACCATTGAAACCCTTTCATCCAAAAACAATCAAAATGGAAAGTTCGCAAAGGAATTCCCCTGTCCTTCATTCCTTTTATAAAAGAACTAACTGTTTTCATATCATAATTTGTAGTAAATGAAGTGGTAAGCCAGAGACCAAACGACCATGCTGGTGGGAGAGCTGGAAATCCAGTAAACTGAGCATACCTTTGTAATATTCTCTTAGGATCGGGTCCGTAAACTATATAAAAACGGATTCCTTCTCCTGGAACAGTAATATTAACCCTTGTAGTACGTTCTGATTGAACTTCAAAAACAATGTTGGAGGTTGAGTCAACAAAAACTCCGTAACCACGATTTGACATATAGAAAGGTATATTTTTGTATGTCCATTCTGACGAAGTACCTCCGTCTTCGTTCCAAATTTCAACTCTTTGGCCATTCTTAACAAAAGGACCAAACCTTTCCCCCAATCCAAAAACTTTCTCTCCTACAGAAAGATGTAACTGAGCGGTCATATAAGGAGATGCTCTGTTGGCACTCAATTCCTTTCTAGGAAACCTTGAGTCGAGAACGTGGCCAAGAGATCTAAATCCAAGTTTAGTTAATAGTTGTGAATCCTCTCCAATAAAATCAATATTGAAAGGTTTGTTTTGGAGTTTTGCAGATATACCTCCTTCTGCTGTGATAACTGCACCTTCTTTAGTAACGGATGCTGAACATTGTGTTTTCTCACTTAACGTATTAAACTTCAGCTCCTTAGAATTTAAATATGGAGAAAGATGATGATAGGATTCAATTCCGATTATTCCTTCCCTCGGGGAAGATAACTTCGTAGTAATAGTAGCAACATTGAGATAATCACCCCGATGCCTAATATTCTTTGAGGAAGCCACAGAATAAATAGAAGGTTGTTCTTTGATTTCAGTTTTGACTCCTTCAGCAGCCCAGTTAATGCTTACACCTTCTTTGGTTTCCCACATGCCCCTTGTGAAGCGGGTGTCTGATTCTACATGACGATCGATTGTAGAATCCGTCATTATTAAAATACTTTGATACTTAATTTTGATTCACTCTTAACTATACTTTTCTATTAGTATTTATATATTTGAAAAGTATTATAAGTTTTATTGTTCTAGCTATTATGCTAGTTACTCTGTTCGGAATAAAAAGAGTGGCAGTTTACCCCACAAAAAGTGGTCCTTCCATAAATAAGGTTGAATAGACGTTCAAAGCATTAATTCTCGGGTTGTTAAGAAGATGAATACAAACACTTCTTCTAACCTATTCTTATTACACCGAACGGATATTAGACAAATAATCATACTTACCTGTTACAGTATTTCATCCGGATTTCAATAACATCTTCGACCTAATATTACTTCTCACATTGTTTGGAAGGAAGCATATTTTCCTTACCGTCCATACGTGAAAAAAGAATGACTAGATATAGCCCTTTATTAATTAGTCAGTAGAATATAATCCCTATATTTCACTCACCAACATATTCATAAGACTACTGGCAGCTTCTAATTCGCAACTACCGCGCGTAATGTGTGTCCTAATTTAAGAGCCTCTCTCGGAGGAATGCGGTATTGACAATACCTAAAGGGATTTTTATATCTTCATTGGATAAAGAAAACACATTTAAAAGTAACTCCACCTTAATTTCTCTATTTGGTCCATAAAATGGGGTTATTGTCAAATTAATTAATGGGAGGTTACACTAACTTATATAAATTTGTAGCTAGTTAAAAATGTATAAAGAGAAGTCAAAATACCTCAATTAATATGACTTCATTAGATAGATAATTGGAATAATTAAAATGACTAAAGATAAAATAGATATACTTCATATTGAAGAAGCTGTATCTGATAGCTATATAGACAAATTTCCTAATTATGAGAATGTTGCAATAAACGAGGACGCGAGACAAGCAACTGATCACGAGCATACATTAACCCTTAGAGAAGCATTTAAATCTCATAAACCTGCAATTCTTTGGTCTATGGTATTGTCAGCGACTATAATAATGGAAGGGTATGACAATATTCTTATGTCTTCTTTTTTTGCTTATCCTTCTTTCCAAAAGAAATATGGAGTTGATATAGGTAACGGTGAATATCAGCTTCTCACAAGATGGCAGACAGCTCTTGGAACAGCTCCTAATGTTGGAACAATACTTGGTGTATTCGCCAATGGATATTTAACTGAAAGATTTGGCCATAGAAGGGTTATTATGGTGAGTTTAATATTCATGTGTGCGTTTATTTTTATTCCTTTTTTTGCTCCTTCAGTTGAAGTTCTACTTGCTGGTCAAATATTATGTGGTCTTCCCTGGGGTGTATTTGCTACAATGGGCCCTACTTATTCATCTGAGGTTTGTCCTATGGCGTTAAGAGGTTATCTTACTGCATATGTTAATATGTGCTGGGCAATTGGTCAATTTATCGCTGCAGGGGTTCTTAAGGCACTTGTTGCTAATACTACTGAATGGTCATATAGGATTCCTTTTGCCATCCAATGGGTGTGGCCAATACCTTTATTTATATTAACATGGGCTGCTCCAGATTCTCCTTGGTGGCTTATTAGAAAAGGTAGGTTTGAAGATGCCGAAAAGTCAATAAAAAGGCTTGGTTCTAAATCAGTACAGCATAAGGCACATCAGGCAATGGCACTTATGATTCAGACCAACGAACTTGAACAACGGCAAGAAAAGCTTACGAAAGAAGAAGTAAAAGGATTAAAAAGTTATTTGAAATGTTTTCAAGGCTCAAATCTTCGTAGAACAGAAATTGCTTGTATTGCATTTGCAGGCCAGGTACTTTCTGGATCTACCTTTGCTTATTCCCCGAGTTATTTTTTTTCGCAAGCTGGTTTAAATAGTAGCGACACGTATAAACTAAATCTTGGGGTTACTGGTATAGCATTTACAGGCACGTTTTGTTCTTGGTTTTTGTTAAAACGTTTTGGTCGAAGAACCATTTACGTTAGTGGATATTTTACGTTGGTGGTGATGCTCTTCCTAATTGGCATTTTAGCGGTGCCTGCAGAGAATAATCCAAATGTAAGGTGGGCACAGGCAGCATTGACATTGATTTGGGTTGCCACTTATGCCCTTACTATTGGGCCTTTGGCGTTTACAATTGTAAGTGAAATGTCTGCAACAAGGTTGCGTGCACAGTCAGTTGCTCTTGCAAGAAATGCTTATAATTTAGCCTCTTTAATATCTAATGTAATAGAGCCTTATCTTATTACCACGACCGGAGCTAATCTTAAGGGTAAAACTGCATTTGTTTGGTTTGCTACTGCTTTGCCTACCCTCATTTGGAGTTATTTTAGACTTCCTGAGACTAAAGATAGAACATATGAAGAGTTAGATATTTTATTTGAAAAGGGTATTCTGGCAAGAAAATTCTCATCTTACGTTTTAGATACCGGTGCTACTGGTTTAAAGTCGGAAAAAGTTAATGAGGCAAAGTTAACTTGAGCTGGACTCAGGAATATATATATCGTTAATGAGTTTGTTTACTAAATTTGAGAGATAGGTAACCACAGATATATATATATATATATATATATTATGTGAGCATATGTGGCACTTTCAAGCCCATTAAGGCGCTGCTTTGCAACCAACCACTTGTCTATTTAATTAGAGATAGATCAAGAAACATGCGAATCTTTAAAGCTTGTTTGGTCTTTTATTTCTTGATAATATTATATAGAGGGCTATTATTCTATTCTAAATGATCCGTCTACTTCAGCAACCTGCGGCTTAACTACCTGTAATTATCTCTGGTTACGAGCTAATGTTCACTGCCACATAGGGAGTGCAACTAGAGTGTCTCAGAAAGTTACCGACTGCGATACAACAAACACATCTATGATCTTTTAATGAAAAATACCAAGCTTTCGAACTTTGTGGAAACGTCATATACTTTTGGGATGGCGGGTTTGCACTTTCAATATGCAAAATTGATCATAATGCCTTAATTCATCTCCTCAGATTAAAACCCAAGGGCACTATCTTCCCCCTACCCCACCAAAACATGAAGTACCCCTTGATTTCATTTCATTCTATTTGCATCAAACCACAATCTCCACCCCCCCCCCATCCCCGCCAGTCAAATTTTGTACGAGTAAAGGCTATAAGCATGTTCCACATAATATAGGGTAATCTTAGCTATTCAATTATTCACTTTTGTTGCAAACTACAGGACCCCATGATTCTTTCACGGGTAGCTTCATGTCGTGCTATAAGAGTGAAAATATGCTCATAAAATAATCTTAAGTAATATTTTATACAAATAAGACCCTATACATTTCTCAACATGGCTTTCAAAGATAAATTAATAGGGCCTACCTTGAGGTTTAATGCTTATTTGAATAAATTTCCAAAGATTCACAACGTCTATATCATTGCAAAGATCTCCTGTATTTCGGGTATGATGTTTGGGATTGATGTTTCTTCAATGTCTGTATTTGTTAGTGATGACGATTATCTTCATTTCTTTAATTCACCAAATTCTGGGTTACAAGGATTTATTACTGCTTCTATGGCATTGGACTCTTTTTTGGGGCAATATCGGCATCATTTGTTTCTGAACCTTTTGGTAGAAGACCTTCATTGATAGCATGTGGATTCTTCTGGGTGACAGGAGCTGCAATTCAGTCTTCTTCCCAAAACATGGTCCAATTGATTATTGGTAGGATTATTGGTGGGTATGGAGTTGGATCAATTTTTATAAATTATTAATTTTTTATTTTTTAAACTACATTTATTTAAATATTTAATAACTTTAATTACCAACTAAAATGAAAGCAACACTTAATGCAGATCTAGATCGTTTTGGGGGATTATAATATAATTTTATCAAAAGATCTAAACCTCGGAACAGTGAATCATAAATTCCTCCTTCATGTAGTCGAAATTCAGACTACAATCCATGAAAGTATCTAATTCTTAATCTTATTGTATAAAGAAATATATGTAAATATATTTATAATTGTCAATAACATCGTTAAAATAATATAGAAGCATACTCTGATAAGAAGAATAAAACAAATATGGAAGATGAATATTCAGTCGAACTAGAGCCGGCGATTTTCATCACAACGGCCACGTTGACACAAGTCAACTCTTATTAGGAGCAGCAGTGGGAAATAGTTACAAGCTTTTTTAAAATTATCTATTTTAATTCTTATTAAACCATTTATTTATTAATTACATCTTTCATATCTTCATTTTTTGATATTGCATATATTGAATATGGTTTATTCTATCTATTCTAATTTTACCTAAATGAAGATTATTTTGTATTCTAGTTAAGAGGTTAGGGATATTAATTTTATTATATATCTTGAATTATAAATATAAATGAAAATGAATTAGAATTATGAATATTTAAAAGTATTATAAATATAATTTATTTATTAAAATTCTGCTTGATGCTGGAATATCCTCAATAATATTAGATTATATATATAATATAACAAATGAAATTGTATACTTCCTAGTCTATTAACTATTATAGATTGTGAAAAAGTTGAGAAAACTAAAAATTTAAGAAATGCAGTAAATAGCATTATCTAATTTAAAATTTTGGTAATTTTTTATTTTTTACTTCTTTTATTTTTAAAATGTTATTTTTTTGAGATAATTTTATATCATTACTTATTAATATATTTTCTTTAAATAACATATAATTAAAATATTTACTTGATAATAAATAATATTTATCAAAAATAGGAAATAACACTTCTTCTATTTTTTTTATCTCTTAAAAACTTTATAAATTATATGAACTATATTCCCAGCTGTTATATGATAAAGTATGTAAAATTAATCTAATAATAGCAAATACAACTAATTTAAGATGTTTCATTCCACTTGATTTTTATCCTTCATTTTCATGATTTGTTTCATATTTATTAATTTCATTCTGAAATATACGTATTGCAGCTATGAAAAATGCTTTGGGTCCTCTGTAGCACCTGTCTATGGTTCTGAAAGGGCACCAAGAAAAAATAGAGGTTTAATTGGAGGACTTTTTCAGTTTTCTGTCACTTTTGGTATACTTATTATGTATTTTATTTCTTATGGCTGCCACTTTATAAACGGTGTCCGATCATTTAGATTAGCTTGGGGATTACAAATGATTCCTGGACTCGTGATTATGACTGGAGTGCTTTTTATTCCAGAATCATCTCCTAGATGGTTAGCGAAACAAAATCTTTGGGATCAGGCTGAAAAGATTGTCGCAGAAATACAAGTAAAAGGTAACAGGAATATCTGGATGTTATGATAGAAATTTCAGAAATCAAAGAACAAATATTTGCTTCTAGAAACATAGATCTTTCACTTTCGGCGATCTTTTTACTAAAAAGTACTTGTCAAGAACTATTGTAGTACTCAGTGCTCAAGTATGGCAACAGCTGGCAGGTCTGAATGTTATGAATTATTATGTCGTCTATATTTTTGAAATGGCTGGTTACACTGGTAACAACAATTTAATTGCATCTTGTTTTCAGTATTGTATAAAGGTTGGTGTAACCGGAATTGCTTTGTTATTTATGGATAAATTTGGTAGAAGGCCTCTATTACTTTTTGGAGCTACTGGGATGATGGTTTGGCAATATGTTGTAGCAGGTCTCTTTGCTACATATTCTGTACCATATGAGGACTCTGGGAATGATACAGTTAGGATGAAAATACCTATTGAAAGAAAACCAGTTGGAAAGGCTATTATCACCTCATGCTTTTTATTCGCTGCCGAGTATGCTCTGACATGGAGTGTTACTATTTGGGTATATTGCGCTGAAGTCTGGGGAGATAATGCAGCCAGACAAAGAGGTGCTGCTGTGTCGACTTCAGCAAATTGTATTTTCAATTTTGCTCTCGCTATGTGTACACCATCATCTTTAAGAATATTACATGGAAGACATACATCATTTATGCAACTTTTTGTGTTTGTATGTTCATTGTCTTCTTTTTTTTTTCCTGAAACTAAAGGCAAAAGCTTGGAAGAAATTGTCCAGATGTGGAAAGATAAAGTTCCTGCTTGGAGGACTGTGGCAGCCTGGTGTTCCATTCCTCTCAGATAAGGAATTACATTCAAAGATGGACGTTCAGCATTTTGAGCTAAAAAGAAATTCTGACGACTCTCGTGCTGATAAATCCTTGGAAGATAAGTAAGTATCTAATCTTTAAATAGTTAAAAAAATATGTCTAATATTGACAATATATCATCTGTAATAAATCCTATTGTTAACAGTTGTACTTTTTCAAGTCGACATGATAAGAGTAATGAATTTGTATCGTGAAATTTACTGGTTTCTAACAGATCCCTCATCTGTTTGTTAGATTACACAAGAAAAAGTTAAAAACCTGGTTTAATAATAAAAAAAAAAGTCATATATATATACTATATAACATATTGTTAAATAGGGAATAACTCTTAAAATTCCTACATTATAAACTTCATAGTAGCAACATTAAATATGCGTTCAATAGGTTTACATATGATTAACATGCCTGTATACGTATGAGCTATATTCCTTAGAGCTATTATTATCATTACCAGTATTAAAAGCTGCTGTTACATTATTATTAATGGATAGAAACTTCAATACAGGTTTAAATCAGGAATTATTCTGGGGATTTTGCCGAACCACAATGATGGTGGGGAGATCCTCGCTATTAATTGTTTGCCTTGCGTTGCCTTGCTTGAATCAGTGCCAAAATATAAAATATGATTGTTTTCAATGCAAGGGTATTTTGGTGGGGGTGGGGTTAGTGGGGTGGGTAGTTTGTTCTAGACGGAACATATATAAACTATCCCAATTGTTACAGTTAGGTTAGACTAATATCTATATCTAAGATAGAATATAATAATTAACAATGATATCTAATCCATCCAATTTCAATCCATGCTCAGATAACACATTTAAAACAAGAGATGATGTTATGCGCTCATTTACTGAATCATTTGAACCATTGCTTCCTGCATTTTCCAATGGAGGTGCAAGAGTGAACTTAGAAGAAAGTGGTGCTCATTTCTCAATGGCAGCTGCCCATTTTGAAGGTTTTGCTAGAGCTTTGTGGGGAATAGTTCCGTATGTTGTAGGTGGGGGCGATTTTAAACACTGGGATTTGTTTAGAAGAGGGTTCATAAATGGTACAAACCCAAATCATGAAGAATATTGGGGAGAAGTTGTTGATTGTGACCAAAAGATGGTAGAATTAGCTGCTGTTGGGTATGCATTGGTATACACTCGAGAGCATATTTGGGACCCATTACCAGAAGAGACAAAAAAAAATCTTATCGATTATCTTCTCAAGGCCAGAAAACGTGAATTCCGCCGTTGTAACTGGAAATTTTTCAGAGTGTTGATTGATTTAGGTTTAGATAGTATTGGAGTTTCTTACGACAAGCAATTAACAGAAAATCATTTGGAAGAGTTAGACCAAATGTACATTGGGGACGGTTGGTACGGAGATGGAGATAAAGCCAGTATTGATTATTACAACCCCTTTGCTCTACATTTATATGGAGTGATATATTTTTTGGTAAGAAAAGACATTGATCCAGAAAGAAGTCAAAGATTTAAAGATAGAGCCCTCCATTTTGCGAAGCAATATCTTCATTGGTTCGCTGATGATGGTGCTTCTATTCCTTATGGTAGATCTATGACATATAGATATGCTGTGATTTCTTTTTGGGGTATTTTACCATTAATAACTCAATCAGACGAGGAGCCAGTAATTCCTTGGGGTGTATTAAAGGGCATTTATTTAAGGAACTTGAGATGGTGGTCAAAGCAACCAGTATCCAGGTTTAGAACTAACACCCTTTCAGTCGGGTTTGCATATCCTAATCAATTCATGTGTGAGGCATATAACTCACCACAATCTCCATACTGGGCTTTTAAGGCATATATTGCATTAATGGTTCCAGAGAGTCATCCATTTTGGTCTGCTAAAGAAGAACCATTGGTTTTAGAAGATTCTGCATTAAAGGTTCCAGGTATGCTTGTTTCGCATTCGAAAGGAAACACTGTTGCATTAATGAGTGGCCCATATAAAACTTTTAACTTAAGATATCAAGCTGAAAAATACAACAAATTTGCCTACAGTACAAGGTATGGTTTCTGCGTTGAAAACAATCCTAGAGGATTTAAGTTCGGCACCCTCGATAACATGATTGGTTTCAGCTTTTCAGGAAATGATTTCTATGTTAGACAAACCAATAAGGCTTGGATTTTTGACGGTGGATTATACTCGGAATGGTCCCCTGTTACCGGTATCTATGTCAAGACATGGATTATCCAGAAAGGTAACTCTCACATCAGAATACATCATATTGAGAACAAAACTTTACAAAAGGTTGATTCGATAGAAGGAGGTTTTGCAGTACCTTCGATGAACGAAAAAGGTATTAAAACTGCTACTCATCTCGGATCTTCTGCATTTGGAGAAGTAACAACCAATGAAGACACCAGCTTACTTGTCAACTTATTAGATGTCAGAAAGCCAAGGGTTACAGAGCCAGATCCAAATGCTAGTTTGATGGCGTCAAAGGTAATTTTACCGCAGTTGTCTGGATCAATCGATGCCAATTCATCAGCCAGGTTTGCTTGTGCTGTTTATGGGCAACCTTCAGGCGTATCTTTTTCTAAAGAAAAATGGTTGCAAAGCTTGAATGTCCCAAGTGAAGAAAAATTAAGAAGCTTAGCATCAAAGGCAGAAAGAGTTGCTTGTAACGATGTTTGATTTATGAAATTCTTATTTTGAAGAAAAGGCATTTTATAGGATAAAATAACACAATAGTCTAATTTAAGAAGCATGTAATTTAGCAGACACTTTTTCTATTTACATTTGATTCAAGCAAGCTATTGAAAACTTTTATAAAACAAGATTAAAAAATTTGTATTTATGATCACTATTGTCTCTTTCTTCCTAAACTTCTTTGTATGCAATTCTCTAAAAGATCTGAATACTCTCTGCATATACTTGAATTGCAAAGTATATATCTATCCTTGAACAATCTCAATAATCCAACTACTTTATGTTTATCTGGTATATCGTCTAAATAACTCGCATATTTCTTTTTATATTGGTTAGACAATGCCTTGCTTTTGTTCTTCCTCTTGAACGCATCACAAATTCTCTTGACGTATAAATGCCCATCTTCGGTTTTTAAATTTTCTTTTTCTAAATCTACTCCATTTTCTTCGTTTACTCCACAATAAAATGTAGGGCTGTTGACGTTCTGATATGACGCTTGAAGTTTTTTATCCGAATAAATAAATGATTCAGGCCCATATAAGGAAAAATTAAATGCCCATATAACGAATAAAGAGGTAGCCACAATATTTGGTCTATAAAATATAGGATCTCTTGAAGGATCATAAAAGAGGCGCATACTATCATCATCTTCTGCAAACAACATTTCGTATAAAAAGAGGTAGCAATCAACAGCAGAAACCCGTCCAGCGATCGAATTTGCCCATAATTTAATCCGCCCTTCAACGGCTGTATAATCTCTTTCTGCAGTTTTAACATTCATGCGGCTTGGAGCCCCCGCATATATAATACAATCATACTGATTTATTTTCGTTAATGCCTGGCCAATATGATAAATTGGAAACTTGCATTGTATATCATTGATTCTTGTCGACAACGGATGCGTATCATCATTACTGAAAGGTAAATAGAAAGCAGTCTTGGTATCACGACAACTGCCATGACATACCGCATCCCTCCATTCTTCAATTGCCAAATATATCGTTTCTTTCCATGACTCTTTGACTGATTCCCATCCTAAGAACGTTACCTGTAAATCCTTTTGTTCCATCTGGTAGTTAATTGTCAATAATCCAGCTAGCAAAATCTTCCTACTTAGTGATGGAGCTTCAAGCTTTTCCCTCCTTAATAATTTAGTTAACGCAGTAATAAACTTAGGTGTTTCCGTTTGGGGAGGAAGGTTATTTTTATCGATGCTAGACATTTCCCAGAGCATATCATCGCAAGGTAATGACAATTTTATTTGATGAGCAAATAAAATTATTTCGTGTCCAAATATGGTGGCACGAATCGTATCCAAATAAAAAGAAACTAACGCTGCTCTCTTTAAGGATTCAATTTCAATCCACTTCTTCCAAAGATCCTGCTCTTCCGTTAACTCATTATCTTCGTTAGATTTGTTTAAAGGATCTCCCCCTAATAATGGACTTCTTCTTAATAGTTGAATCTTTAGCCCATGATGTAAATAAGCTCTTTCGTGAAGCTTCCTATTTGAACATGAAAACTCATAACTTTCTAAAATAATAAGCTTTGAATAATCCAAGATTTTGCAGGGGAAGTAAACTCTTCAGAAGCGCATATCAACCATCTCAATGGTTCTGCTATATTATCAGCCAAACCATGAGCATCAGTAAATATATGTGATTCATCTTGCCCAGTTTGGTACGATAAGCCTGCCCCAATCATTATGATACTTAATAATAGTAGAGGGTGAACTTCAGGTGTATAAAATGATGGCCTATGTAGGATTGGATATTGTACATGAAATATAGACCAGTAGATTTCTAAACATCTTTCGATTTGAACAGCTCCAAAATCTATATTATTACCCAAAGAGGGTATCAATAAGGTTAATTTCTGAATTATTTGCTCGTCAACATATGTCTGAAAGTTTGGATGTGGAAACTTCGGTGAAATGGCAAACGCATCCATTGAAAGGGAACTAGAATAATTATCGACACCATTAAAAATGAAATTAGGGCTAAGCTCACCATTATTATTAAGAAAAACGTCTTCTTTAAAAAGCCATTGAGTTAAATCTGTATTTAAGACATTTTTCTCCGGAAAATAATTCACTGAGCTATTATTTAGCTCTTCCAAGTTCTCACCAAAGTCCGGGGTCTTTGCCATCTGACTGCTTACCCCATTAATCATGAGCCCGCTATTGTAATTAAATCCATCATTATTCAAATTAAACGAAGTCAGTCTTCTTCTAATCTTATTAGGTGATTTATTTTCAGATTTGTCATCCGCGATGTTTCTTTCGCTGAAATCTGTATTGGAAATATTCTCAAGCGGAGAATTTGTAGATTTCAAAGACTGTCCTTGAGATTTCCTCTTAGGTTGGCTATGCTTCTGCTTCTCTGCTTTGATCGCATGTCTATTTTCATGTTTCTCCTTTACATCTTTTCTCACAAACTGCTTATTACAACCCTCCCATTTGCAAGTATAAAAAGTTTCGGGATTGTGATTTAATTTATGTCTAGCTAGATGGTCTGAACGAGAGAAGGCCTTATTACATCCGTCAATGTCACAGCTATACTGAGAGTCTCCAGATACACTCTTTCGTTTCATATCTCTTTATAAAGTGATGTCTAAGTTCTATAAACTAGTAATTCAAATCCGCTTCCGGAAGAATTTGATCCCCATATATATACGTTTACCCCACAGTGCGGCACGCAGTAAACCGATCACAAGTTCTACGGAGATTACATACATCCGGTTTCTTGAAATATAGGACTAGAAATTTGTTTATTCTAACTAGTTAGCTATGAACTTTAATTATATTTGCTTACTCATCACTATCGAAGACAACAACTGGAGCCCAATTTGGTAAAACCAATCTTCTGATACCTCTTAATTTGTGAAGATTGTCCAATTCCTTACCATCTTCATCAGGAAGGTCGATGACATTAAAGTTACTTTCAATTCTTTGTGCACTGACAGATTTAGGCAAAACAACAGCACCTCTCCATAAAGCCCAGGAAATTAAGATAGTAGCTGGGGAAACCTTGTTCTTTTCGGCGATCTTGGTAACCACTTCGTCACTTAAAAGAGGAGAATCGGTGGATCCTAAGGGACTGTAACTTTCTAAAACTATCTCATTTTCCTTAGCAAATTGTAATAATTTGTGCTGTGGTAAGTATGGATGCAATTCAACTTGGTTAACAACTGGTTTAACAGTCGTAGTAGGAGCATCCAACAACTTCTTCAAGTTAGTGATAGAGAAGTTAGAAACACCTATGGACTTGGTCTTTCCCAGGTCTAACAATTTTTGCATTAAATTGTAAGTTTTAATGAAATCCCAATCTTGGGAAATATCACGGTTTCCATTAGGTAAGGTTGGGAATAATGGATGATTACCGTTTGGATTCAAAGGAACAGGCCAGTGCATTAAATATAAATCAACGTAATCTAATCCCAACTTCTGCAAAGATGTATCCAAAGCTTGTTCAACACGGGTGTGATCGGTACCCCAGACCTTGGTAGTGATAAATAATTCTTCTCTGTTAACACCAGCATCATGAATTGCTCTGCCAATTGGTTCTTCGTTACCGTAACAAGCCGCAGTATCAATGTGTTTATATCCAACCTTTAAAGCTGCAAGAACAGCATTGTAGACTTCTTCGTCTTTTGATTGCCAAGTACCTAAACCAGTAGCTGGAATTTCTTGTCCATTATAGAACTTAATAACTTTGGTAGATCTAATTTGTTAGTAATTTATCAATTTCTTACTTGCGTATTACACACATACTTTTTAGCAACACTCATTTTCGATTAATTACAATATTCAAAAAAATTGAAGTTATTCTTTCTACTCTCTATCCATTTAAATAGTTATTGATAAAACGGTTAACAAAGCCACCCCACTTTCTAGATTTTTCGAATCCAATAATTGGTGGGGTACATACACTACTTCCCCCTCCCCCACCGTTTTTTCATGGAACGGTCTTGATAAAGATACGTACATGACGAAATAGCATACAAAATATGTTCTACAGCGTTAGTTGTTAGGTATCCCGAAAATCAGATCATTTCCAGTATTAAATGGTTGCTGAATGAAATGTTATTTTCGGATCTTTTAACCCACAAAACTTGGATATTAGAGTTTGGTAGTCGAGATCATGAATAAATAAATCGTATTTTGACCTAAATAATTAAAATTTCTCAGTATGACAATAAATATCGGGTGAATTCTTTCTCCACCTGTTTCTTTGGCATTCTTCTTTCATTTGATTTGTAAGCAAGTCTGGACCACATCCAACTACTGCTAATGACTTATATGTACTCGATTTATCCTCCGTTATCATGTAACTCACTGTTTCTTTTATCAATGAAGGAACATCAGGACGCCTATAGTGTATGCTAGTTTTTGACAAATCAATGTTAGAGGAAGTATAACTTATGCTCGAAGAATTGGAAGATGTGGTCTCGTCTAGATCTTGAACTCTTTCTTTTGTGGAGGATATGTCTTTTGAAATTCTTTCCTTTCTGATTTCGTCTTTCATTCCGATTTCTTGTTGCTTCTCGACAATTTCATCGCAAATCAACTTTCCTGGTTGTGACTGTGTGACGTATATATCAATGCTTACGACACCCAATTCTACATATTGAGTTAATTGGCTTAATATATCTTCAAACCATACAATGTTCTCTATTTCTCGAATCATCCAGATTATCTTAATATGTGCCTTATTTGGACGGAACAAGTAGTCACCGGCTTCATCTCTTTTTCTTATTGTTTCCAAAAGGTCCAATGCCATTGGAAATATAAATGAAGCTCCCGATCCTGCACCCACGAACAAAGCTGAATCAAATGTAAGAAGTGGCTGATGCTTTGCTCCATACGGACCCCACAATGATGCTTTCAATTTAACGCAGCCAGGTTCTTGATCTTCATCATGTTGCACTTTCTCAATCTTTCGCATTAATCTTTTAGTAAACCCTTTTTGCTTTCTTATGATTAATTTTATTTCACCTGAACTTGGTAAACTTGCAATAGTGAATGGGTGATATTGAAATAAACTAACCTTACCCACATTAAGGTAAATATGTTGACCAGCCTTCCAGGATCCAATTTTTGGTAAAATTTTTGCGTACCACTTTCCTTGGTTCATTATGGACTTGATTTCTATCTTGACTTGTATTGTATTATCATCGAGTATTTTAAAATCAGAGAGGCCTTTTGTAGGACTAGTTCTTTTGTGAATTATACCAATGATTCTTGTTAAAACTCTATCGATAACAACAACATGAACTGCTATTAAAACAGCTGCCCTATTGGAAGGATTATGGAAGAACGCCATTAAAAACATGATAATTGCCAACACTTTATGTTGAATAAGGAAAAAATCGTAAGACCATTTTCTAATGAATCTCATGCTTCCCCATGTTAAAAGAAACATTGTTGAATAGGCGATCATACCGAAAATTTGTGGAGGTATCAAAATCATCACTTCGAAGTCCAAGTCTAACCAGTATGTCATTGTTAAGGACATATGAACAGTAATCATTAGCCAAATCAATCTTCCCATCCAATGGTGCATTACTTCAATTCTGTCGGCCTGCAACCCAGTAATTGACGTAACAAGGTCATGTTTAAGAATCATTATATTAAGCATGGGGAAATTTCCTACTGCAACTCTTCCTATTCTTTTACCGATAATATACGATCTAGGTTCGTAGTCGATGTCCACCGTCTCAACATAGCAGAATGCTCCGTTGATAACAATGAATATGACACTTAACAATATCAAACTTGGCTGGAAGTAAAATTTGTTCTTCTTGAATGGTATTTTCACACCAACGCAACCAGTTAACTTATCCCATAACTGTATGAACTTGAAAACCGGTTTGTATTTTAAAGTTTCAACTTCTCTCTTTCCTCTAAGAAGCCTTGGTAACCAATGAAAGATTAATCCGTAAATTATCAAACTCATGGCAGAAACGAAGAAAATCAACCCTTCAAAATCATCGTTTCTCTTTTTCTCAACCTGATATTGTTCACTAAATTTAATAGCCATATTTACTTAGTTTGAAGTATACGATATTATGGTATATTTAACTTAAATCTGTAAAAACGTTATATTTCAAAAAATGACTATTTGATTCAATCCGATTTGACTGTGAATATATAGGACCCCCTAGTGGTCGCCTATCTTTTTTTTTCACCGATACGATTGCTTGTCCTTTAACATGCATGGTCATGAAGTCGTGAATGCAGATAACTAGATGATGCAGATAAAAAGTAAGCCTTGCATTTCCGAACCGGATGTAACAAGAAAAAAAACTTTTTTTTTTTATTTATACTTGTTGCCAAGCAAATATGCATATTTCTTATTATCTGATAAATCTAAATGCCGCAAAAATTAATTTCATGCATGTTCGGGAATATTTTTCAGCTTATATGCTGACGGACAAAGGTAGAAGTATAAAAGTAAAATAAAATAGACCAGATTTTATAATTTCAGAACCTGAATCAACTTATTAAGATGCAATTCTCGTGTTTGATTTTGGTATTTGCTAGCATCATTTCATTTGTTTCAGCTAGTAACTGGGCCACATACCCATCAGTCCCTAAGACTGCTAGTATTAATGGATTTGCAGACCCTATATACACTAAGTTGCCTAGTTGTGCTCAAGATTGTGTTGATATAGATACTGATAATACTCCATGTCCATACTGGGATACTGGTTGCTTCTGTGTTATGCCACAATGGGCTGGAGAGGTTGCTGAATGCTTTGTATCTCAGTGCGATGGTTCTGATATCGCCAGTGCCACCAGTTTGGCACTTTCATTATGCTCAAGTGCCGGTGCTAACCAATGGTTGATACCAGCATCTTTGTCCACTGCGCTTAGTTCAGCCGTTGCAGAAGATGTCACCTCGACTTCATCAGGTAACGAAGCCCAGTTGACCGGTTCCAGTAACTCAACTTCAAACTCTCTGAGCAACTCTAGCTCTTCAGCTTCGGGAACTTCTACAACCTCTACTGGTAACAATGCTGTAATGATGGCCAGTTATAATCTCCCCTTAGTCACTTTTTTCATGTTAATAATTTCTCTTGTTTTATAGATCTTCAAATATGCTATTCAATAAATGCAGCGAAAACTCGTTAACTACAATGTATGTATTCTCATAAGCAATTCTACTTGTATGACCTAGACTCTAAATCATGTCCGGGCCAACTTTCAATACACGCCTTATAATTCAAGGTTTAGCGTTTCTTTCAAGCAGCATGACATCGACATATTTCCATATGATTATTAGGTTGATTTTACTTTTCGGGTAGTCTCTAAGAAAAACTCTGGGGGCTTCAAATGGTTTTATCCACCGATATATCCGATTCGTAGCTCAAAGGACCACTTTACTGCCTTTTAGCATAGTAATTCCCACCGATATGTCCGTGCTGCACTTCTCATGAACTATACTGCTTATATACTTACCGATAAGTCCGTACTTGTTTGTAAAAGGTGCATTATATTTCATGTGGATATATGTGTTAACCAAAATTAGAAGTTAAATGCAAGTTTTCAACCTTATACTTTCCCAAATTCCGGCCCGCAAGGTACGTATTGCGTCCGAATGCAAAAGTGAGAACCAGAATGCATAGAAGTATTATGTACAGTCTTGCACTATTGTTGAGATTATCTGATTCATCAGGTAGGACCGTAAGCGGTATGTGATATACGAGAATCGGTGAATGCCTGACATTCATTGGACCTTTCTACAATTTCTAAATTTCTTAGCATATGTTTTGAAATAGTTCCGAAAACTATTTAAGAGTGAAAAATCCCCCATTCAAAATGATATTAAAGCTTATCACACAAGAAACAAATTCATTCGCTTTCTACAATTATGATTTCCGCTAACTTATTGGCCACCGCCGCCGCCGTCGTTTCATTTTACGCCACTTCAGCTAAGGCTGCTAACTACGCAACCTACCCATCAGTTGCCCACACTGCTAGCATCAATGGTTTTGCTGACCCAATTTACGCTGAACTTCCTGAATGTGCTAAGTCATGTGTTGAAGAAGACACTGACAGTACTCCTTGTCCATACTGGGATCCAGGTTGTCTTTGTGTTATGTCCACCTGGGGTGCTGCAGTTGCTGAATGTTTTATTGAAAACTGTCAAGGTAGTGATGTCTCTTCAGCTGCTAGTTTAGCTACTTCTATCTGTTCTAGTGCTGGTGTTCCAAGCCCATACTGGTACCTCCCAGCCAGTGACTCCGCTGCTTTATCTTCTGCTGCTGCTGCCACCGTCACTGATGATGCTACCTCTGCTGCTGAAACTTCTGCTGCTGTAACTTCAGGTGCTTCTTCTGCTGCTGAAACTTCTGCTGCTGAATCAGCTCCAGAAACTTCCGCTCCAGCCCCAACCTCTGCCCCAGAAACTTCTGCTGCTGCTGAAACCTCTGCTCCAGAAACCGCTGCTTCATCTGCTTCTGAATCTGCTTCTGAATCTGCTGCTTCTTCCGACGTTGCTGAAGTTGAAGCTCAAGAAAATGCTGCTGTTTTCAACGTTCCAGGTCCAGCTTTAATTGCTCTCTCCGCAATTTCTTTTGCTGCTTTTTACTTCTAAACTAATTTAAAATCTTTTTAGATATTTAGTATATTGAATATATGTTATATTCCTTTTTTTTAATACATTCTGTAATTACACGGCGCCCACGAGTAACTTGTTTATAAGTACTTTAAGAAGGGCTGAGAATAAACTTTCTTTTAAGATAAACAATATGTATACAGAGACATCCGCAACCTAAAAATTCATACAGTCCAATAACTGATCACTAACGAACATGTCACCGCATGTACTAGCTGAATTATTTTCCAAACTACTGTGGAATGGGTTCAATTCATTGACTTCCTTCAAACTTTCAAACAATCCTAGATAATTATCGCACTGGGCTCTATATTGTAAATCAGTTTGTTTAGGCATGAAATGTTCGTCATAATTTAAAATAATGACTACTCGTCTCTCGAAAGTCACTATGATCTCGCTGCTTTTTTAAATATTTTTTTGTTGTTATCAAAGGCAAAGGTTTCAAAACCAATGAAACTTTTCCCTATTGCTTCTTCCACATTATCACAGAACATTATATTTCTCTAGGACAACCTCGATGAACACGTCGGCCTGCAACATATCAAGGTAGATAAAATGCAATATATAAATTCGCCTTCTGCTTCAGGGCTTCTTTCCATGAAGGTACCAAGCTTAGATTCATATGTCAGGTATTTGGTACTCATTTTACTGGAAATGATTATTTATTGATAAGAAAAGAATTCAAAGATTAAGTCCGATTTCTTGTGCTGTGAAAAAAATAATTGCGGGGTGAGAATTATCTTGAATTCTTTGTTCAATATCATCACTTCTGTGCAGACTATTGTATAGAACAATACAGTGGTTAACAATCATAAGGAAAAATACTCTGGGGTTATATTCTATTTAAGTCATCAATATAGTTGATTATACTACTCTATGGATATTAACTCAATATGCATAAATTCTTGCAGCCATCCGTAAAATAAGCTTGGCATGAGAGTAAAAGTTTTATTGACATGTGTCATTACTCAGACACATTAAATCTGTTAAGCCAAGTAAAAGTCATATTTTCTTTAAATTTTTATCTATTTAAATACATGTAAAGAAAAATCAAAGCCCATCCATCAATGAGGCGACAAATTTTATCTGTAAATAATCATGAAGTGTATAACAACATTGGTTGTAGTGAACTAAGAAATTTATTGAATATCAGAATATACATTAGGACATTCCCTAACAAAGAGCTTCTCAATAAATCATGATTTAAACTTGAGTTATTATTCTTTGTTACATTTCCGCTTAAGAAATTTCAAGTCTTTAGAGAATATTGCTACATTCACCTATTCAGAACCCGACCTTGTAAATGCAGGGTCGGGTCTTGAAGATGTGTAAATCGTCTGCTTTCGGAGCTATATACATTAACTTAGGATTTACTCAATCTATTATAAATTACTATGCTAATATTAAACTCTCAAAATAAGGGTTACTATGAAATAAAAAAAAAATGCTAACCTATTTCTTCTTTTGCTGGTAGTTAGGATCCTATTTTTTCATGTTTACTGTCATAGTCTTTTAGTAAATTTTATTAAAGAGAATTTTGTTACTTTTCTCAGAAATTTCAAATTTCGCAACATAATATTTGTGCTGTATTTCTCATGATGTAATGGTCACTATTTTACTTTTTGAAAGATAATATATTATAATATTATATACTGAGCCAAAGTTTCATATATATGTTCAGTTAGTATTAATAATTATATTATCATGCCATTATGTAGATTTTGAAATTTTTTCATATTAATCTCTTGACTAAATGAAATATATTACGAAATAATTATGAAATTATAGTTTAACAATTGGGAGAAAAATACTAAAACAGTAGAAGAGTTATGTAAAACAGATAGAACAGAAATAGTATCTTTATTCTTGTTCTTCCTAGCTATATAGTTCTTAATACAATAAAATTTTTATAAATTAAATATAATTGTTTTTATTCTGAAATTGAAGAAAAGCAAATCAAAAACCATCTTACCGATTACCAATTGCGACTTGCGCCTAGTTATCATACTTCCAAGGAGCCACTATATCTCTTGAACACTTTAGATATATTGGGGTAATTATTATGCGTGATGTATTGACTAAGTCTACTACCGCATTTGAGATTAATACACTATATACTCTATTTAATAAGTAATCAGGAATCTAATTGGGTAATTTCACAAACTATCTTCTAGTAGTATACTTGGATAAGGTTTATTTATTGAATTTAATATCATTCATAATATAGCAAGACATCTATGAATTGTATTATCCTTCTTACTTATTATGTGGCAAGACTGGAATGGGAACCAGAAAAATACCTTCGTAACCTTAAATACTAGCTTATACCTATTTATGGGCAGAAAAATTATCGTATTTGGCTGTTCTTCTTAACATCTTCATCTCTTGCCATAATGTGTAGAAAAATAGGTTATAATATCTGGTTTTCCTAAATGAGACAATTTGTAAACACCGCACATAAATTTATTTAAAACAAAGTTGATATGAAATTCAATATATCTTATATGGAATTTTATGATAGAAACAAAGAATCCAGTAGATAACTAATAGCTTTAATACTCGAAAAAATCATTAGAATTGTGTTAGATTATTTAGTTAATTACTTTAAAGTTGTATTATTATCAAGATAATGCCAACTGGTTCCAATCAAGTTTGTTATTAAATCAAGAATAGGAGATAATTACAACATATAAATAATTATTAGCATTTGAATCACGTAAATTGGAATGTCATCTATTACAATAACTGATGAATATGATGCATTAGAAGTCATAGGTAAGGGATCTTACGGAACAGTTAGAAAAGTTCAGAAGAAATCCAGTGGTGAAATACTTGTTCGAAAAGAAATAGAGTATAATTCAATGAATAACCAGGAGAGAAACCAGCTAATATCTGAGTTAAGAATATTGAGAGAATTGAACCACCCAAATATAGTTAAGTATTTTCGACATGATCATATAATGCAAAAAAAGTCTATCCATATATATATGGAATACTGTGATGGAGGTGATCTTGCACAAGTAATTTCAAATTTTAGAAAAAATAAAGAAATGGTCCCGGAAGAATTTATATGGCAAGTTCTAGTCCAAACATTGTTTGCTTTACATAGATGTCATTACGGGATTGATGCTAAGAAAGTAAATCTATTTTCAAATTCAGTTGATGATAAGGAGCCAACTATAGATTCAGAAACAGTAGTAATTCATCGAGATATAAAACCCGATAATATTTTTATGTTAAATTCAGGCAAATCAATTAAACTAGGAGATTTCGGCTTAGCTAAGATGTTAACTTCTCAGAACGATTTTGCCAAAACATATGTGGGAACGCCATATTACATGTCCCCTGAAGTATTAATGGACAATCCATATTCACCCGTGTGCGATATATGGTCTTTAGGATGTGTGCTATTTGAGCTTTGTACTTTACAACCTCCATTCCAGGCAAAAACCCATCTACAATTACAGAGTAAAATCAAGCAAGGGAAAATCCCAGACTTGCCAGATAATTATTCATCACAACTTCGATCTATCATTAAAGAATGCATAACAGTAGATCCTGATTTGAGGCCATCATGTTATGATTTACTCGAAACTTTATCAATTAGGTTTTTGAGGAAAGAAATGGAATTAAAAGAGATCAATACAAATTTGAACGAATTTCAAAAGCAATTATTGACTAAAAACGATGAATTAAAAAAGAAGGAGGCATTGATAAATAATATAGAGCGGAAAATATTTGCTCAAAGAGAAGAGCTAGAAATTGAATATAATAATATGCAAAAGAAATGTAATTCACAAAAGAAACAACTAGAAGAAGAGCTACTTGAAGAGTTCGAAATGAGAAAAAAATCTATGGATCAAGAGGCAAAGGAAGTTAGGCTTGGGTATCAAAGAGAATTCAAATTGGTAGTTGAACACGAAGTTCAGCTAAGACTAAAAGATATTTTAAATAGACAGAAGCAGCAGCATCAGCAGCATCAGCAACATCAACAGCATCAACACCCACAATATCAGCAACCTCAGCAATCTCAGCCTTATCAAGATTCAACTAGGAAGAAATCTGATCTATTAGCCTCACCGTCTCCAAGCAAAGCAACAACTAGGAACACAATGTATCTGACTAACCATTATGCTGCTTCTAATGAACATATTGTTCTGCCAAACAAGCCAAAAGGGCCTAAGGAGCTACAATTAGACGATCAATCAAAACTATCGTCTCCTCTGCTACCAAGACGAATACCATTGAAAACAAGAAATAGCGAGAATAGCGATTATGACCCCAGCATATATCACCCAGACCAATACAAATCATCACCAACGAGATTTCTGGGAAACAACTACAAAAAAAGGATCACGGATGAATTAGAGAGACTAAGCCTAGAAAAAAGAAATATACCTGAATTTGAGGAACTTTACATGAGAAAGAATAGGCACTAATGATTGATAAAAAACAGTTAGAAAAGCAAAATTGATAAATGTCAAGTATAATTTTGAGAATTATGATTAATGAATATAAGTTGATAGGTTCCATATTAAGTAGGTTTACATGTCATATCTCAAGATTGCAATAAAAAGTAGTTTAGCATTGTCAGTTTACAGTATTGTGTGAAATTGATACTAATTTGTAACATATCTAGCATTAATTATATATTTACATACATACATAAATATATATATATATAAGTTCATTAATTAGGTTTCAATAATATATCTGTAAAAATAAATGAATTATTCGGACCATTTATTACCAGTCAAAGATTCATATGCTTCAATATACTTTTCCTTTGATTTAGTAATTACATCTTCATCCATCGCAACACCAAATTTACCATTTAAACCATTGGCAGTTAACCAATCTCTCAAGAATTGTTTATCATAAGAATCTTGGGATTTACCAATTTGATAATTAGCGGCATTCCAGAATCTTGATGAATCAGGAGTCAAAACCTCGTCAACTAGAACTAGATTGTTGTCTTTATCCAAACCAAATTCAAACTTAGTATCTGCAATAATAATACCCTTCGATTTGGCATATTCCTTGGCTTTCGAATATAATTCAATGGCCTTTGCTTCCAATTTATCGCACAAATCTTGTCCAACAATCTCGGCCGCCTTTTCTGGTGATATATTTTCATCGTGTTCTCCTTGTTCAGCTTTAGTTGATGGGGTAAAAATTGGTTTGGTAAATTCTTGGGATTCTTGTAAATCATCTTGGTTAATATTTAAGCCATGCACCGTCTTCTTGTTCTTGTATTCCTTCCAGGCAGAACCAGTAATGTAGCCTCTAACAATAACCTCTAATGGAATCAATTTCAACTTTCTGACCAATAATGATCTACCACTTATTTGTTGTTTATACTTTGGTTCAGATAACCTGGCAGGTAATCTGGCGAACAAATGTTCGTCGTCATTATTTGATAATATCAAATGGTTTGGGATATGACTGGATAAGAATTCAAACCAGAATTCAGAGATTTTAGTCAAAATCTTTCCCTTAGATGAAATACCGTTTTCCATTATCACATCGTATGCTGATACTCTATCTGTTGCAATGAACAATAAAGTCTCATCATCTACTTGATAAATATCCCTAACCTTACCCTTACAAACTAATGGTAAAATTCCGTCTAATTCTGTGGTGTGTAATGAATCCATGATATATTCTGGTCTCCAACTAGAGAATAAGTTCAATTGAATACTTCTTGATTATATTTGTATGGGAGAACTATTGAAAATTTTCTGACTCGTGTATAGATTGGTATTAATTAAATGTGATTACATAATATGACTCAAGATAACCATAGGCCGGATACTGGTGATAATTTTTCCACTACCCTACCGACCCCATGGATGTAGATTCCTGTATTTTAAATCGCTTAGATTATGTCTACAACATTATCAGAGTGACCAGATTGACCAGATTGACGTCCCGTTTCAGGTTACCATGATTCTCCGCAATTGGAGAAAAATCGGATTGTTCATTATGTGTGGAAGTCGCAAACACTATTGCAGTTTCATAAGCCTTCTAAACCCACGCACTTTCAGTATATAATGACTCTTTTAGATGACGCCTATTGTTTATACTCCCGTATTAACACGTCAACGAATACGGGCTATACCATTCAGGTGGAAGGGGGGTTGTATTACTTCCTGTGAGGTAAGCTGCCAATATAAATAGCAGTGCCCTCGCTCGCCTTAACGTAGCCTAATTAATAAATACTAATTAAAGCAAATAAAAGATTAATTAAAATGTTTGGATTTGGCCGCGACAATAACTACGAGCAAGACCACCAACAGGTCTACGGTGATCAACACGAGGGAAAGTTTTCCCACGAATTGGTTGCAGGTGCCGCATCGTTTGAAGCTGCGAAACTTTTTGAAGACAGACAAAGAAGAGAAGGAAAGCCTGTCTCTCACAAGTTTGCCAAGGAGATGATAGCTGGTATTGCAGGTGCTGAGGTCGACAAGCTATTTGAGACCAAAGGGTTAGACTACTTAGATAGAGATGAAGCTAAGCGTAATGCTCAAAAATATGCGGAACAAAACTATGACAACCATTATGGTAACCAAAACGAATGGAATCCAGACAGCCAACCACCATTCGAGTACCAATCTAGCAGATACAATTACAATTAAGTCTTCGTAGGATTGGCTGTGCGTTAGTACTTTGTATAGGCTCTAGTAGAATAGTTAGGTTTATACAGGAATATATTAAGCAACGCGAACGCGCTTTTTATTATACTATGATAACAGTCTTGTAATGTTTGTAGATTTTTTGATCTTCTTATTCCTTGTAAAGCAAAGATGTCCAGTACTAGACCAGACCTTAAATTTGCCGATACAGGAGATGAAAGGCAATATTACAGAAAGTATAGTAATCTTCCTCCTAAAGAATCGTCCATTATTCGTATAATTGACCATAATAATAAAGATTATTTCACCACCCTTGATGAAGACGCTGATTTGATTGCAGATAATATTTATAAAACACAATCGGTTGTTAAGTATAATCAGACACGTAAAAATAAGTATGTGACTATTTCACCTCAGGTATTTAGTAATAATGTTTTGAGATTTTGTTTGATTGATAATAATTATAAGGTGGAGATTTACAATAGCAAGACTTTTCAAATAATTGCGATGGCTACGCCAGGAAACTTGGAAAGCTTGTCTAACGAATATGGGGTGAACTTGGAGAACATGATAAAGGATTATTCGGCGCCTATGATAGCGGGGATCAAGTATCAACAAGTGGGCTCTCTGAAAAAGATTGGTATATGCTTAATTGATTTGCTGAACAAAAGCATACAGGTATCAGAGTTTGATGATAATGATCTTTTTTCGAACTTGGAAAGTTTATTGTTGCAATTAGGGGTCAAAGAGGTTATATTGCCTTCAAATTATGACCCACTGGACGAGAATAATGAAGTGATTAAATTATATCAAGTTTTAGACAAAATTGGAGGAATCGTGATAAGTTCCGTGAAATCTTCGTTATTCACTAATAAAGATATTGAACAGGATTTGGGAAAGTTTATAGCAACCACTAGTGAAGCAGATAATATTGAAGTTGTTCTTGGCTCAAAGGGTATTAGTTCAATTGAATATGCTTTATCCTTTTCTTGTTGTAATGCATTATTACATTATTTGGACATATTTTCTCAAGAATCACCTAATTTCACTATCGATAAGTACAATTTATCTGCGTTTATGAAATTAGATCTGTCAACTATGAAAGCGTTGAATATTTTCCCAGCACAATCAAGCAGTTCTAATAATTTGATAACAAAATCGTCTAATGTCACTTCAATATTTGAACTTTTAAATAAGTGTAAGACTTCAGTTGGTTCAAGATTATTATCTCAGTGGTTAAAGCAACCACTAACAAACCTAGGAGATATCAATGAAAGACACCTTTTAGTAAATCATCTTATGGAAGATACAAACCTCAGAGTCTTCCTTTCACAAGATTGGCTATCTCAAGTTCCTGATGTCAAAAGATTGTTGAAGAAAATATCCAACGGCATAAAGAAAACTGTAGGAAACGAGAACAAAAAGCTAGAAGACGTGATTAGACTATATCAATTGGTCCTTGTGTTGCCTCAATTAATTAGTCACTTATCTAACATAGCTGAAGAAGAAAGTGTGAGCGAAGATATAAAACTGTTGATAAAAAAATACTGGTTAAACCCCGTATCCAAGAATTATGAATCTTTGATAAAGTATCAGGAGCTAGTGGAAACTACTATAGATTTGTCACCTTTGGAATCTTCGGCTCATGATTTATTGAATACTGATTTTAATATAAAACCCGAGTTTGATGAATCTTTGATTGCAATTAATGATAACTTGCAAACAACATTATCGGATATTAAAAACTGTCACATTGAAGTTAGTGAAGATTTGGGAATTGAAATAGAAAAGAAATTAAAATTAGAAAAACATCAACAGCATGGATGGTGTTTTAGAGTGACTAGAAATGATTCATCTGTATTGCGGAACACTGGGAATAATTATATTGAATTGCAAACTGTTAAAGCAGGTGTATTCTTCACTTCAAAAAGTTTAAGATCATTATCTGAGAAATATCAAGAATTTTCGAGTGAATATAATACAAAACAGAGAGAATTAATAAAAGAAATATTATCAATCACATCTACATATCAGCTGGTCTTCACATCGTTATCTTTAACATTGGGTCATTTAGACGTATTGGCTAGTTTTGCAAATGTTGCTATCTTCGCTCCTATTCCATATGTTAAACCATTGTTACACCCTCTTAGTAGCTCAGTTGAATCTGATGAACATAAAAAAAGAAAAATCAAACTAGAAGAAGCTAGGCATCCTGTATTGGAGGTGCAAGATGATATTAACTTTATTGCAAATGATGTGTATTTGTCAACTCCAAATGGGAATGTTGACTCTAAGGGCAAACCTTTTGTCATTATAACAGGTCCAAATATGGGTGGTAAATCAACTTATATCAGACAAGTTGGAGTTATTGCGTTAATGAGTCAAGTAGGATCATTTGTACCAGCTAGTGAGGATTCTTCCAGCCCGGAAATCCCTATATTCGATGCTATATTGTCCAGGGTAGGTGCTGGTGACTCTCAATTAAAAGGATTATCTACTTTTATGATTGAAATGCTAGAAACCTCGTCCATTTTAGCAACTGCTACCCACAATTCATTGATTATAATTGATGAGTTGGGGAGAGGTACTAGTACATATGATGGGTTTGGTTTGGCTTGGTCTATCCTGGAGCATTTGATAAGTGAAAAGAATTGCTTCACGTTATTTGCCACTCATTTCCATGAATTGACTGAATTATCCACGAAATATCATGATAAAGTTAGTAACTTGCATGTTGTTGCACATGTTGAAAAAAATGATGGACAAAATGACGAAGATGATATCACTTTGATGTATAAGGTCGAACCAGGTATTTCAGATAAATCATTTGGTATACATGTCGCTGAGCTAGTCAAATTCCCAAATAAGATTGTCAATATGGCGAAGAGAAAGGCCTCAGAGCTCCAAAATTCCAATTCTATCGACGAAGATCAGTATATTCAGAACAAAAGAACCAAGTGCTCAGGCGAGGAGATAAATAACGGGATCAATAACTTGAAAGAAATCCTAAAAAAATGGAAGTCTATGTGCTATGACTCTGATTCCAAATGTACTGTTGAATCTGAAAAGGCAGTTCAAATCCTCAAAAAGTTAGTAAATGAAGACTATGCTGGAACGATTCAGAACGACAAATACATAAATGAAGTACTTAGTATGTTGTGAAATTTACTATATATGAAGCTATAAATATATGAACTAGTTATTTTTCTTTTCATTTAATAAAAATTCTGCATCTGCTTCTGCTAATTTTTTGACCTCATTGAATTTATCTAAACCTTTTGGATCAATGCAGTTAATAACTGGTAAACCACAAATCCATTTAAACTTGTAAAATTTGTCTGTACCAGTCAAGAAGCATCTTAAGTATTCTTCGTAAACGACATAGAAATATACACCAGTTCCAGTGAAGATGTGCCACCAACCATGTCCTTCCAACACGAAGCCATATGGCATACCCCAGTCCCTTCTCAAAGCTCTTATAGGTGTACATAAATGAATATCCACGTTCCATAAGAAATAGCCGAGTATGAAAATTGAAACACCAAAGATCATGGTTCTATATAACTGCCTTTTGGCCTTTGCATCATAAACATGCGCTTGGGTCAAGCGAACCGATTGAAATATGATACAAGCATTTAAAAGTGCATATGAGACTTGATGAATCGTTGGATCCTTAAAGTACAAATAAATAGCAGTTAACGTGTTCGCAGCCGCAAAGATACCAATACCAACTAAAATTGACTCTTTTTGAGTCTTGAACTCGCTGAATACGGACCAAAATGGAATGCAAGTTGCGTAGATCATCGGCAATTCATCAAGAAGCTGGAAATGATATCTAAGTGTCATATGGAATAACCAAGATCCTATCCCCACTAACATAAATCCAAACCCAATTAAGAGAAATCTAGGTTCTAATTTATTCTTGTAGGCATGAAATATAGCAAAGATTGCCAAGGCAATAAATACCGAATTTGTAATCGTATTCAATGCTTCTGCTATATATGGAGATACAACATAATTTTCTTCACACCAGTCAATTGTAGACGTTGGAATTCCCCAAAATCCATTGTCTTTTTCTGGAGGATATGGTATGGCAAAGGGAAGCATGTTTAATCTATTGCAGTATTCAACTTAAACGATAGATAGTAAAAGAATCTTTCGTAGTCTATGTTGTTAATCAAGATGATTATTTATCTATTGGAAAATAATAGCTAATGATTAGATTATCCATTTGGCGAACAGACGGTATTCCAATTTCACTGAGATAACCTCCCGTTTACGGAGGTATCGGTACAAAGTACAACCCCCCTCAAACAGGATACCGTTTGCAGCTTTAATGTTTCCAGTATTATTGGACTTATAAATGTAAACACCCTGAGACTATATAATAAACAGACAGACCGAATTTCGAGGGTCTTTCAATATTAAATTCAACATAAGGATCTAAATTACAACTAAAAAGAATCTTTGCCCATATGCAAGTTTGATGACATCTATATGTATTGAGGGTTTAGTACGTACATGAGCAGAATATCGTATAATTTGAACACCGCAAAAGACAACCTTAGAAAAGTGAAACTTCTACACATAATGATACGGATATTAATAATCAAATGATAATAATATACAAACAAAATTTATTTCTATAAACTTAATTTTAGAACTGGCATGAGTAGTGATACCTGGTGTATGTAATAATATAGTCTTTTAAATATGAGTCAGGTATACAGAAAGGTATCATATATTAATGAAAGAATGAATCAGAAAGGGCCTTTGGGATCTATTTGTTCGCAGTAGCATTATCGGCCGATTTTAAATATTGCGCAAACTTGCTAGTTTCGTGAATTCCACATTCCGTCTTGGCTTTACCTTTCCACCTACCACTTCTCTCATCTTCTCCTTCTGCGACGGGGACAGTCGAGTGCCAGTCACCAATAGACTTATAGCCTAAATCCAAAAGTTCATTATACGGCACTTTATGTTCGTCGATGTAACTTTTAACTTGATCAAAGTTCCAGTTACATAATGGGTTGATTTTGATAGTACCACTTGATTCTTCAATCTCAATAACTGGTAATGTACCACGGGCTCCACCCTGGGACTTTCTTCTACCAGTTAACACAGCCACGACTTGCAACTCTTTATATGCTCTTTGGGAAGGTTCCACTTTCACCAAGAAATCATAATAGGAGTCATTGGTTTCCCATAATTGATCGCCGTATCTCTGCGTGAATTCAGCCTCTGTTTCGACGTTTAGCGGCTTGAATGTGTGGATCTTCGAATTATATTTCTTGCTTACGTTGTTAACCAAGTCATAAGTTTGAGGGAAATGATGCAACGTGTCAATGAAAATAAGGTCTATGAAATGACCCTCTTCTGGTTTTAACTTGGAGATCATATCTATGGTAACTAATCCTGTTAATCCAAATGCAGTGGTTTGATATAAGTTTGGAAAAGTAACATAGGCCCATTTAATGATTTCTTCTGGTGATAACTCCTGAAGCTTTTCGTTTAGATGCTGCAAATGTTCAGCAGATAAATTCACAGGTCCTGTTACTGTCATGATGCTATAACTTGTATAATATAGTACAACTGGATATTCTTTTAGTAAGTAGTTTTCGATTAATAATATAAAATTCATTGATAATTTTTGGTTGCAGTGATCACCTGATATGATGAAATGCGATCAAATTGTACTGAAGTTCTTTTTAGGACCATATTATGCAGCAGATTTTCCTTATGAGAAGTCACTGAATACAATATCTCAAATAAGTAAAATTGCATTCTTGTTGATTGGTCTATATTCAGATACAACGATAAACATTTTTGAACCTTTAAGTATATAATTTTTTCGCTAAGAAGGATAAAAATGCGACCTGTTTAACTTCTTTGATATGAGAATGTTAATTAGGTCTCCTATTTTTTCGATTGATTATCTACTATTCACATGCTCGACTTATATTCTCTGATAATGTGATCAATATTCGATTATTTGATCTGGCGTGGGGAATATTTATTTTACTACAGATGTTTTCTATATATCACTGTTTTAAATTTTGGGCTTGGGAGTAGGGACGAATATGCTTTAGAGAATTATAAGAGAAAAAAAAGTAATGTAGTAGTAAAAAAGTCCTCTGAAATAGATAGCAAAATGGTTATTTGCAGCATATTATCTACTCTAATTGAATAATCAGTAAAATGACCACCTAAAGTAATTAGACGTCATTCCATAGTGTTAGATGATTGGTTGTGCAATAGGCTGCTTAGTAAACGCTGAAAATGTTATTATTTCCGTAAATTAGACACAGGCTAAGCACTTTTTTTTTGCTTTCAATGTTTTTACATCTCGCGTATATAAAGATCAAGAGTGAGCCCATGAGTGAGTGTTCGGGAAAAGTATATCTACAATGAAGTGCATATATTTGTTATATTCCATTATAGATGCGAGCTATACAAAGGTACTTATCGTCACAAATATGCATGGTACCCTTTATTATGCATCGCTCGGGGATAAACCAGAACTTTTGATAGCGACTATGAAGAAAGATTTCGCTCGTTTAAAGAATTATATGGTTCAACCGATAATAGGAAAAGCGAATTCAGAAGTGTCAGAAACAATAGAGAATTTTAGGTTGATGACAGAAGATCCAAGATTAATTAATCCTATGCATAAGCATATACCATATGAATTCATTTTTGGGACGGACTTACAAAGAAAAGTATGGAACCAGCTCATGAATACTAAAGCACAGGAAACGGTAAGCTACTCACAACTAGCTTCTAATTTGGGAAAACCCAAGTCTAGTAGGGTAGTTGGTGCTGCTTGTGGTGCAAATAAGATTGCCTTATTCGTTCCTTGCCATCGTGCTTTAACTAAGCTGGGTCAAATTTCAGGTTATCGCTGGGGAATACCATTGAAGAAGAGACTACTTGAATTAGAACAGAAGCCATTGACTAAAGATCCAAGTTGAATGAGAATAATAAATATGTATGGTAATATACCTATCTTAATGTTCAATGCAAGACGAAAAATTTAAACGTTAAGATTATTAACTTGTCCATGAAACATCTTCATATATGAAACACAATCAAGCTTCGAGAGATCAATATTAATTTACAGATTTTTAGAGCTATGGGAGAAAGTGAAAAGGGAAGCTTAATGGTATTATTGTCAACCAGGAATGATTGCACATCTTTTTTAATGACTCAATGACATCAAACAACGAATAAAGGGTAGCACAAGGAAGGCAAAACAGGTAACTACAGAATAAGCATTTGAGGATAAATGATTGTGCCCGCCAATGAGGAAATATAATAAGACCAATGGCATTTTACATATGGGAAATGATATATTAATTTTTATAAAAATTTTGGATGAAATATAGTACTGGATACGAATATAAAGTTTTGATTCACTTTGGCAGTAGAACCTGGTCATCGACTATATTTTTTTAAACAAGATTTAGGCAACTTAATCCAATCTACATGATGTGACCTCGTATAGTCAGTTATTATATTATATGTGCATTTTTATAGAGTCTAAAAGTTAGCCAAAAATTAACTGCTCAAGTTTTGTTATTAGAATGATAATAATTTTTTAATTGATTTAATCTAGCGTCAATTAAATATGGTTCTTGATTTAGCTTGCACGTTTCATAGTTTTCAAAATTATTCATAAAGTTTTCAAAATTAATTTTATCAAATTCTCTTATTTGAAAGGCTTCGTACTCATAGTTTTCGTTGGTTTTGCTCTTTAGGATTGGACGGACTATTTGTGATTTAGAAGCTGTATAATTATTTCTAAAGGAACTCTTGCGTAAAGATAAATTTCTCCACAATCTTCCACTTCCTATGGTATCACTTAAATTACCTCCTGGGGTGTTATAGTTCCCGTTGTAGACTAACACGTCAACATATTGATTAAATTTTATCCTTGGATCCTCGACATTTTGAAGATCAAAAAGCAGAGTATCTAGCCTATTATATTGTTCTGTATCCTCGATAACAGGCATCTTCATCGATATAGGGGAGTAGTTCTCTCCCTCATATTCTAGTTTGTTTAGCATCTCTGAAGGAGGATTACTGAGAAGTTTCCTAAGTTTATTTTTAATAGATTGTCTAAAAGAATTGCTCCTTGAAGGGATCTCTTCAAATGGAGTGAGCTCCATCATCACCGACTCATCATCTTCATTCAGTTCAGAACTTGTGTCAAAATCCATGTCGAGCAATTCTCCAAACACCTCTTTTACTTTGGATCTATTCATTGCGCACTCACTATTCCTGTCAATGTTTCCGTATCTTTCACCCACAATATCATTATTTCGATATCTATTAAACACATCAAGCCCCTCTAACATAATTTCATCCTCCAAATTAGTATTTAAATTTCCTTCATTAGATTCTTCACGAATTCTATTACTTTCTAGTCCTGTCTGTGACCGGTGCCTACTCTCGGACCAAATAATTTTCTTGATCTTGAGTCGAATAGAATTGGTAGTGGCAATATTTGTCATTGTAGCAAGATGTAGCAATATCTGACCCGGTGTCAGTTTCTATATAAGAACAATCTTAACCGATGCAATCCTTCGCCCTATTAACTACACGCCTATTATTGTGGTTTTTGCATCCATTCATTAGTGTATGCGGCTCATTTTCACATACTCTATATATTCCGCAAGTGTATCAAACAGCAATGCAATGATTCCTCACTTCACAGCCATACTTAATATACGGTACATTTTCACTCGCACATATATATTAGGAAGGGATTTGCGCCAGGTTTTTTGTTTTAAGATCTTGCCAGTTGGGCGGGTCCGAGAGTCATCATCAGGCACCCGAAAAACTCGCCTGAGTTTTTTACTGCCTGCCTTAGCAGCAATACTTTAAATCTATTACTATATATACCTAGATATTCAATAAATATATCTAATGGTCAACACCATAGTTCCTTCCATGAACAAAGGCTTGTATTTAGACCTTAGCTTCACTGATTTGAGTATAAAAAAAGAAGACTTTCAGGAGTTTTTTATCATTCTAGATTTACTGTGAATCGTCCCTGCACACTAATATCATTAAAAAACCGTTGCACCTCCTTCAAGTTCGGATCACTAGGAATTTCACCGATATAAAAAGGAGTTATATATAGCATTTTTTAAGAAATTCCTATAAGTAAACTGTTGAAATATTGATAGCTCGTCAAATAACTTGATATATAATGTCATTTCATTTCGAGAAAGAGAGTATTTTACCTGGTAGCGATCCTCGTTCGCCATACTATATTAATGTCCCTAATAGGGACTCGAAGCCTATTGATGATTTGATTGCATATTTTAAGTTCTGGAAGCATTTCATTAAGTCGCTCATATTCTATTTGAAGGAGATCAGTGTGAGTAAGGAGTTTTCTGCTAATATCAACTATCAGTTGATCAGTTCTGTCCAGTTCCCGGGATTCAAAGACTTACCATTGAAATACCAATCACTTCTTGAGAACCATAATTCCCAACCAGGGACCCCGAACAAGGAGTTAAAAAAGACTTTATCTGGAACGAATTTGGCTAATAGTGGGAATTCAACAGGCGGTGGGTCCGATATCCAGAGCCACCATGGAGGAAATAATAGTTCTGGAGAGAATGCCGATAATGCAAGTATTACATCGAGTGACAAAAGACCAGGTTTATTCAAAACGAAGTCCAATAACTCAACATTCATGAAGCGTAGTGGCACTCCCACCTCCACTGGGGGCCAAAATTTTAACTCTCACAAACGGAACACGAGTAGTTCTGCATTTTTCAAGAGTATCCCCAATCATCTTAACAGCTCCCTATCGTTGCCAATACTGTCAATGGGTAACCACCAATCAGGACTGGGTCCGGTATTGCCAGGCTCACATAATACTAACGATGTGAGAATTCCACCGGAGTTTTTCCCTAATGATTCAGTGCTCACTAATTTGTCGCCGCTTCTCATTAACCATCATCTTCATACGTTTCAGGCACAGATGAAAACTTATAAAGAATTGAAAACAAAATTGATACCAAGATTGGAGAGTTTGTTGAAGAATTTATCTCTCAAAATAAAAGAAATTAGGTCAAGTTTGAAAAACGAGTCGTTTGCAAACGATGAAGTTGCAAAAGAAATCAGCCAAACTGGTAAAATACTAACTACTTATACCAGTTCCATAGAGAGGTATTCTGGCCCTAAACCTGTCTTCAAGAAAGCAGTTGATGAAATTGAGGGAGAAGAAGATAAAGCAGTTTTGGATGATCCTTTCTTGCTTAAATTAAAAGTTGACCATCAATTGAAGAATCAATTAATTCAAGAAAACTTCCTTTTTGCATCTTATTTGAATTTGCAAAATATTTCGAAGGATTTGTTAACATATGTTTTGAAAGAATTAAATTTTATCACTGAAAGATTTGGTAAGCTCATCAACCAAGAATCTTGTGAGGCAGATGAAATGGCTATGGTGAGTCTTTTTGATGCATTAAAAAATAAATTACAGAGGTCCTCGAATGCTTATTGGGAACATTTCATATCTCACAATAAGAATTTCCTCAATATATATATCGATACTCCTGTTTCGAAGAAGAGGGAGATTCGTAATTTGAGCAAATTGACTTTGCCATATGCAACTTCTATTCATAATAAGTGTATTAGGTCAGGAATAATTTACAAGAAGCTGAAGATCTTGAAAAATTATAGTGGGCATTTTTATGTTTTAACTTGTAATTATTTACATGAATTCAAGATTGAAAATGATCACCAGCATAATAGTGATGAGAAACAAACGTCAACACCACCATCGACAAACCAAAAGAAAAAGGACAAAAAGGGCGGCTTGATTGATTATAATGATGTCCCATTAAAATCCTACAACTTGAACGACTACATCTTACATAGTAAAGATGCCAAGAACTTTAAGTTTGTCTTGCAAAGGGTTTCCAACACAAGTAAAAAGTTTACATTTAAATGTAAAAGTGTAAACGATTATAATAATTGGTATGGTGACCTTCAGGAGTTGTTACAGTTTGGTAACGAACATTTAAGAAGATTCAAGTTGGTTCAGGACAAAATGGCAGTCAAAGAGGAAGAGGCAAAGAGAATACATGAACAAAAATTACGCGAGAAACAAGCAAATGCAGCAGCTCATGTAGCAGTAAGTGAAAAACAAGAGAAGCAGGGATCATCAGACCAACCAAGTACTCACGAACAACAGGCAACAGCTGCAGCTCTTGCAGCTGCTGGTGTTCATGAACAGAAGATTCGTGATCAGATTGGCAATGTTGACTCGAATAAACCAGGCCCATTAAACTTACAAAATATCTCGCTGGCTAACTATCCAGCTAACAACTTTGTTAGTACACCCATCAATTGTGGTTCTGGATCTCAATCACCAGTTATTCGCTCGCCATTGTCGAATGAGGTTTTAGTCGAGAGAAATCCTTTCGAGAGGACCTTCTCCAATCATTCGGCTTCGAATTTATCTTCGCCAAACTACTCACCAAATCAGATATTGATAAGTAATGCTACATTGTCTCCCCCTATATTGGCCACGTCGAATTCAAGTCCTCATCTTGTGGGCCATCAACAACAACATGAGTCGTATTTGCAGGTGCAACAGGAATACTTAAGACAACAACAAGAGATTTTGAACTTGAAGATTAAACAGGCAGAATTGGAACAACAAAGCCAAAATACACAAAGATCTCTCAGTCCTCAACAAGAATATTTCGTCTTGAGTCCTACAAACCTGGCAAGTGTCTCCCGTGTTTCATCAAGCGATTCTCTTATATCAATGGCCCAACAAAGTCAACTTCAGCAAATGTTGGAAACTAATAAAGATATTTTGAATCGTTCACAAAATTTCCATCTCCATCAAAATTCTAGCTCAGGTGATTTGAAGCATTTGCAACAGGAATCTAATAATAACCTTTCCTCGGGCCAGAATTCGAGCTCTGAAATCCCAAAGGTGTTTGTTAGTTCCAATCATTAAATTAAAATTATAATTCTTAGTAGTAGCCTTGCAGTATAATGCATTTTATAGATATATACATTCTGAAGTATCACTTCTTCAACTAGTCACCATATAGGTTTGTAGATTTTCACGTGCAAACGATTGCTAAGAATTTTAATTTTGAGCACGTTAAAGGATAAGCAATGACCAACGGATCTTGTTCTCTATTTTTCAGCGTTTAGTTATAGTCTTTATTGAATATTAAAGAATCAATTGATTAAATTAAGTTATATTAAAACATTGACTCCAGTTTGAAACATATTTTTTTTGATATTTCAAAATAAATTACATACTGAAATCGAAGAGCAATCTATTGACTTAATTACCGGGTAGAAAGAAAGAACTAAACCTATATTAATTAACTTGAAATCGACTTCATAATATGTCGTCTAGTGGATATTCATCAGGCGTAAAAAAAAACGAATCAGCTATAGCCTCTGACTTTGAATCAGACGTTGAGGTTATTGATCGTAATGCAGCTAATCCCCCAATAAGAAGAAGCTCATCATTATTTTCATTGTCTTCAAAAGAAGCATTACCAAAGCCTGAAGAAAAGGACTACGTTGCGTTTATATCGGATTCCAGACACTTCAGTTTGGTTAGAAATTTGCACATGGCAGATTTCATTACGTTGATGAATGGATTTTCAGGATTTTATTCAATAATTTCATGCTTAAGATTTACTAGTACTGGGCAAACCCATTATTTACAAAGAGCTCATTTTTTTATTTGCTTAGGGTTATTCTTTGACTTTTTTGATGGTAGAGTGGCCAGAATAAGAAATAAGACATCGTTAATGGGCCAAGAATTAGATTCATTAGCTGACTTGATTTCGTTTGGTGTTTCTCCAGCAACCATTGCATTCGCTATTGGATTCCAAAGCACTATCGATGTGTTGTTGTTGACTTTCTGGGTATTGTGCGGATTGACCAGATTGGCTAGATTTAACATTTCTGCAAATAAGCTTCCAAAGGATAAATTAGGGAAGTCGAAATACTTCGAAGGTTTACCAATTCCTACAAATTTAATCTGGGTTGTATTCATGGCTTTCTTGGTATACCATGACATGATCTTGGATGCCTTGCCAGGTCCAATTTTATTAGGTGGCTCTTTTGCTGAATTCCACGCCATTTCCTTAGGATTTTTCATTCAAGGTTGTGCAGAAATTTCCAAGTCCTTACACATTCCAAAACCATGAACTAGACATCGTTTTGATTTTTTTTGTATATTGTATCTGATTTATAATGAAATGCATAGCCCATATTTCATTGTATTCTATTTAAAAAGGTTTAGAAAATATAATAATTCGATATCTTTAGATGTGTGTATTTAATTACGTAGTCTATATTCCATATCTTCGTTATTTGAAAGGAGGTCTTGAAAAGGTAATGATTTCAATATCTTTGAATGAAACGTCCTTGTATTTACCTGATTGCAACTCTCTGTACGTCTGTTCCGAAAAATTACAAGGATCTAATAATCCGATTTCTTGCGGTCTGAATCCCAATACATGCATATGCTGTGATATATTAGCATATCTACATTGCTCCCAGAATATATTATGAAGTTTAGAATATTTTAATATGTAATTAAACCTGTACTTCCACAACAATTTTGATCTGGACTTCGGATCAGTATTCTGGTTTATCCCGATTTTTGATAGTTCGTAATGAAATGTAGCTAAAATAAATAGTAGTTCAGGATGATTCTCTATTTTCTCCATCAATTCCACAACTTTATCGTGGCTGGGAGCTTTTTCAAGTTCTTTTTGGTATTCATCGACTAGTCTAACATATTTCAATGAATTTGAAAGTATATTTCCACCTTTTTTGTATTGTGGAGGAGTTGGACTATTATAAGAGTATAATCTCAGAAATGCATATTTTCGATACACCACACTGGCGTATCTTCCGGGTATTATCCTTATCATGGCACAGATTAGTTGTTCTTTAAAGATTCCTATGGTTAATCGCAACTTTTGTGTAATCCATACTCTCATAAAAATATTTTTCAACGCTTGAAATCGTCGAATAGCTTCTTACAATCTTCTACAGCTAATAGAAGAAAAGTTGACTAAAGGATCATGTTAAGGAATACAAAGCTCTTGTCAAGAACTATAAGTTCTTCTTTGCGCTTTTCTGTAACTAAGTCGACTAGATTATCAATCCAACATAATATCAAGTTTTATTCGAAGAAAGCAGATAAAAAGCCAGAAGAACCACAATCCATCTTAACCGATGATTTGTTAGCAAAGGCGGGGTTTGAAGACCCAAATGAATCAAAGGGTAAGTCTGAACAACAAGATCCGGAAAACGGTGAAGCGGATGAACAGGAGAAACCAACTGGACAAGAACAAAGATCAAGAAGGAAAAGAAGAGCACAAACCTCTAAAGATTTACAACGTGAAAGATATGCAAATATGTTTTACCTTGCCACATTATTGGGGGGAATTGCCGGTGTAGGATACATGTGCCGTGATTGGGATTCAGAAGAAGAGCAAACCAAGCTCGAGGGTAAGGATATCGATAACGGATATACTCCAAATTTAATGTATGGTAGACTTAATAAGAGATTAGGGTCATTATTCACATTTTTCTCCGAACCAGTCTTTGAAAATTTGTTACCACCACCAGCACCTGAAGCTTACCGTCGTCCATTAACTTTAGTTGTAACCTTAGATGACTTTTTGATTCACTCTGACTGGGATACTAAGCATGGATGGAGAACTGGTAAGAGACCTGGCTTAGACTACTTTTTGGGGTACTTATCTCAGTACTACGAGATTGTTATTTTTGGCTCAAACTACCAAATGTACTCGGAAAATACTGTTGGTAAGTTAGATCCATTCCACGCTTACGTTTCATACGCTTTATTCAGAGAAGCCTGTCGTTACAAAGACGGAAAATTAGTCAAAGATTTATCCTTATTGAACCGTGATTTAGGTAAGACTGTCTTGATTGACGTCGAAGAAGACTCATGGTCCATGCAACCAGACAACGCAATCCCAATGAAGCCATGGGATGGTAAGTTCGATGATACATTAGTCAAATTAATCCCATTCTTGGAATACTTGGCTACTCAACCGGTCAAAGATGTCAGACCAATTTTGAACTCCTTCAAAGACAAATCCAACATCGTACAAGAATTCGCTGAAAGAGAAGCCAAGTTGAGAGAACAATGGAAGAAAGACAACAAGCACTTGTTCGATAATGCTAAGAGACCAAATGCCGGTAACTTCTTGGCCTCTTTGATGGGTGTTCCAACCTCCAGTGTCAACAAGGAGCCTAAGATGCCTTTGGACATCATCAGAGAACACGGTCAATTACAATATGAGCATTTCCAGAAATACTTGAAGGAAAATGCTCCAAAATTCATGGAAGAAGAACAAAAATTGAAGGATGAATTCGGAAAGGTTAGTTTAAACAAGTTGATAACCGAAGGTGCCCCATCGGCTGAAGACATTGCTAAGGTTCAAGCCGAAAGAGCTGCTGCTCAACAACAAAAATAAGTCTAAACTACCACTATATATAATCAAATCCCATGTTAAACCTCCAAAGATGCTTTTATCATCTTTGCACGATTTTTGCCACATTCTGTGCCTCTAATACTATCTTTGTAATTATGTTATCCATAAATATATGTATATAAGTTATAAAACCTGGTGCCGATACCGGAGTACGCACGACCCTTCTACAATTTGCTCATTTTTCATCTTCAAATATCGTATTGTTCCCTGCTTTGTATTACATGTTTATCGGTATATAAATACCTTCAAATCCCGCAGCTTACTCATATTCACTTTCATTCGTGTACATATTATCTCATAATTTAGAAAGTGAAATATAACTTGCAAGTTGTTTTCAGGCCTTTTTACTGAATCCAGCGGCTATCTATTAATTTGATCATCGGCATCTACGATAGTTCAAAAAAAACAATCGAGACACATTTGATTGATTATCATCCTTAATAAACGTTCAGAGAAATCAAAAGAATTATAGAGTAAGTATATTCCTTGGCAAATTTCTGTTTTAATCGTATAGATGTTTACAGGCCATATGCAATTCCGGCTTTCGGGAGGTTTATCGTGTGGGACCGAGAATATGCAATTGGCGAGTTTGTGTAACATAATCTTTACTATGATTGGCTTGTCTCTTGCTTCAGATGGAAAAGATAAAATTTTATCTGATCAATCAGCGAACATTAGTCAGACAGAGATTAAATTTCAGGCTTTTTTTTACTAACTATTAGTATTTAGAATCTATTAAATAAACATGACTTCTAAGGGCCCAAGTATAGCACCCAGGCTGCATAGTTTAGCCCCATCGCCCATAGCCATTGCTAACACACCACCTTCTGCGGATAGCCCACCGCAATTCTTGCGGACAGGGGTACCTCAAGCAAAGAAAGGTTCACCAGGAGATAGTTCTGGTGGATCCGGGGTGACACAGATAATAACGTCCAAAGAATGGGTTTTACCACCTAGACCCAAACCGGGAAGAAAACCCAGTATTGACACACCTGCTTCGAAACGTAAAGCGCAGAACAGAGCAGCCCAAAGAGCATTTAGAGAAAGACGGGCAGGAAGAGTGCAAGAGTTGGAAGAGAAGCTATTAGAGGTGGAGAAGGAAAGAGATGTCAAGGAAATGGGATTGGTTAATACCATTAATAAGTTGAAAGTGGAAAACCAGTTCTTACTTAAAAGTATAGATCAATTGAGGAACGACATGAATGCTCTCAAAAGTGTCAGTAGTAGTAATAGCCAAGTGGGTATGCAACAGAATACAATACCTTCGCAATACAACACGATATCTCACTTCAAGTCTAATCCATCACCAAATAGTCGCTCTACGGGGTCGCCATCTGGGTCCTCGTCGTATTCTGTGCAACAGATATCGCCAGCACCATCCGCCGACTCTCCTCCAGTATTCACTAATGTTTCTGCATACAATAATTTGTCAACTCCTGCTTCGAATAATAACTCACCAGACAAGCGAGTATTAAATAATGCTACCTCAAGTTCGTTCGATTGCGGTGTCTGCGTTAAAGAAGAATGTCTTTGCGAGACTGTGGGATTAAAAGATCCGGAACCAATAAAGAAAATATCTTTGGAGGAGACAATCAAGGAATTCAAGCCAATGCCTGCTGTGTCGCTAGGTACTAAAAAGAGAAAATTGACTGACCCGGTGTCCAGGGAGATCGATTTCACTAAGAAGTTTTCCACCAGCAAACCAATGCCAGACTTGAAAAAATTAAAGAAGCAATCTAATAATAATGCCATGCTTGCTAAGAACAAACATGTTTCTGAGCAGGCCTCACAATTTGATGAATCATCTCCTGTTGACAATTGTGGGTTCTGTAGTGATGATACTCCATGTGTTTGCCGGGAAGCCGCCAAAGAAGCTGCAAGATTCAATAACACATTAAATGAAGCACACGAAGAAAGCAATGATGCGGCAACATCGTTACCACCAATTCAATTAAATTCGAACAATTTCCGTAAGAGTTCTTTGCCAGTAATGCATCCAGGTCCTTCGGTCGAAATTCGCGATATAACGAATTTATCACCAGGAGCAGTTCCAACTGTTGTTGCGCCAACCACAAGAGTGAATTCGTCAGTTTTTTCGAACGAGACTCCCGATAGAGAATTCTCACCTGCTCCTGAAAAGAAAGCTGGTGGTTGTACAGGTAACCCAGGAACTTGTGAACAATGCCAAATGGATCCGATGTCTACTTTGTTTTGCACAACTGTTGCAAACAAGGAAAAGGATGAAGAAAAATCTAGATCCAACTCTACTGACCCAGGTTCGAAGTCACCATCATCCCTGAAAGAATCAAATACTTCTCAGATATCAAGGCTGAGCTCAAAGACAAGCTTACCATCTATATCTGTCTCCAATTCTAGTAATTCGATTTCACCAGAGAGAAGCGATATTTTTATTCCTTGTTCTGATGCTTATCGTACTTTGTCTAGACACAAAAAGTTTAACTCAGTTGATTTCAGCACATTGGTTGGCAAATTAACGACAAGGGGAATGCAGGTAGAGGTCCAATCTGTCGCTAATGTCCTTCGTGAGTTAGATAGAAGGGTGTACAATTAGACTTACTAGATGATTTTATGTGTTTGAATATTGATTTGGGAAATTGGTTAAGGTTTTGATTTTTATGTTGCTATGTATTTTTACTTCTGGGTTCATCGTTTTATAAACTATATATATTTCTTTATGTTAATGCTAGATGAATAATTAACGTTCTATTTATATATCGAATATGTATGTATTGGGTTGTCAAGATAAATTTGGTCGTGTACACTACTTGATTTAAAGTAGATTTTTCTAGTATTTTGATGGTATCAGAAGCTAATCAAGTAAAAGAAGGTATATTACTAGCATACATGTTGGTTATACGAAAGTTTGGGTTCAGAGAGAGTAGAGGGATTCTTAGGGTTCGATTATCCCAAGTTAGAAATGTTCATGGTACTGTAACTTTATTGAAAGAGAAGAATGAAGAATCCAAATCAAGCGAAGAGCAAAAGATAAGTACTGTGGATCTTTCGAGCGCTTTAAAACACACTTCAAAGCTTAGGGTTACAAATCAAGAATTTGCTACATTAGACCAAGAGTTAGATCTCTCACAAACCAAGAAGGTTTCTAAAAAATATACTCAAGATATTAATAGGAATGTGCTTTCTCCAGAAGTACAGAATGCGATCAAGACAGAAAACGCAACTGCTCCCACACCGACAAGGAATCTAAGATCTAAGACGAATTCCAAGCTTTTGGTAGGATTTTCAGGCAAGCCTCTGCTGAAAGCACCACCAAAAAGAAACACTTTAAGTAAACATACAGCATTCCCAAAGCCATCAAGAAGCCACAAACCACATAGGGCACCACCATTAAGTAAAGAGGCAATAGAAATAATCAATGAAACAATATCCATAGATGAAGATGTTAAACAAGTTCAGCAACTTGATAAATCAAAAATTGCCAGATTGGCTCACAAATTAGACAGAACCTTATTTTCACCAGGAGTTCATTTTTTGCAAGACCCGAGAACAAGAATATATAATTTCACGCCATATTTAAAGAAAATAGTCAAAGTTGACGAATTTAACTTCGATGCAATCGAAACGTTTGTTAGTGTATCTAAAGATCAATCACTATTGAAAGTAGCGGAGCAAGAAAATAAAAAGTTCTACTCCTCTACATCGTCAATGACTTCTGCCTTGATACAATTTTACCTTCTTTTAAATAACTATATGCCAAATACAGAAGAAAGGTTTCCATTTCCCAAATTTTCTGGTGCTATAGAGAGGGTAGCAAGTAGTGTTATTGTTCAACCGAAAGGGAAGAATTCAAAAACAGGGGAAATGATATATGCTGTAGAATCAGATAAATCAGCAGACACAGAGATACTTTTATCGGTCATGGGTCATTGCTTAGAGGCATTATTAACAACAGAAGAAAAAGAATTCGAAAGGTATACACTCAATTATAAGAACCAAGAAATATTAGACTTACAGCATAAGCAGCAAATGGAGGATGAAGAAGAAAAGCCGCAGAATACGTATAATTATGCATCATATGGAGATTTCTTGATGAGATCCCAATTAGATTGCTATGACGAAAGACTTCCAGGAAACGGAACGTTTGATTTGAAAACCCGAGCAGTTTGTGCTATTAGGTATGATAGCGGAAACCCGGACCTAGAAAATAATACCTATCAAATTTGGAAGTTGAATGGTAATCTTGAATCGTTTGAACGAGAATACATTGATTTGATCAGAACAGGAGCATTGCTTAAATACAGCTTCCAAGCCAGAATCGGCCAGATGGATGGAATTTTCATAGCATATCACAACATAAACTCCTTCTTTGGATTTCAGTATTTACCTTTGAGCGAAATCGATAACACATTCTACAACCACAGCAGAAATGAGATCACGAGGCACATAGGGGCCACTAGCTTAGAAGACATCGATGACGACTTACCATCATACGTCGCTGACACTCAATTTAAAATGTCATTAGAAATATGGGAAAAATTGTTAAAAGTTATCATCAAAGATATCAATCAAGTAGAACAATTCGAAGATACTGCATTCAGGCTCCTTTTGAAGTCATCTAGAATACCCGGCTCATCAAGACAGAGGATGCATGTTATGGCCGTTCCATTGGATCAAGAACAGGTCCACATGCTCCAAAAGTTCCCCTCTACATTCAAAACAGGTTACAAAGAGGAAATTACTCCGGAAGAAAGGCTTCAAAACCTCACTAGACATCGCGACGAACTAAATGAATTCAATAAAAAGACTACAAAGTCAGACCTAGGTGTACTATCGTACTGTATTGACGTGGATCACTATTTTGGAAATGCAAAGTCCCCTGTAAAGGAGTTGCACGCATACCCGAGATCAAAAGATCAACCATGGAAACTTAAATACTCCATCAAAAGATTACCCAACAATCCCAAGCAGTATTTAGATCTACTCACCTCAACTACAGACATGCTAACTTCAAGTCACAAAAAGAATCTAGAATCAACTCATAATGATGATTACGAATTTTCCTTAAATAATGATGACGCAGCACAATCTTCCGATCGCAAAAAAGTTACTGATAAGGCAAACGTGTTAAAAGTATATTCTGCTATCGGTAAAGCCAGGGCTGAGAAATGGGAGGAGAAGGATTCAAATCCTGTTATGTATAAACCCAATCTATAGTTATCTTTACAACACATGTATATAATTTTAATACTATAAAAATTTTTAATTACGTCCTCATCGGAAACTTTAAAGTGGAAAGTCCGAAAAGATAAATACCGGAAAAATTCTTGCATATTAAAATGGGAATATATATTGCAATTTTTTTTAGTGACTAATTATTAGATCTACTAAGTTATTTTATGAATTTATAAGATTAGAATTAATAAGAATACGAATAAAATATATTGGAAGATTACCATTTTAACACTTATTGTTTAATATTCTAAAACATCGCTAGAACAGAAGCTATTGCTACTAGTTATTACGATGGATACTTTACATTACCACGAGCCACTGAAAGGGCAAGAAAGTAGTTCTACACGAAAATGTATAGATATTAATATGAAAAAAGGTACAGAAGAACACCAGACTCCCATAAATTCGTACGGGGGTAACCATTTCGAAAGAATAGGATCCAATACTTCGATAAATTCATTGTTTGACTACAACGAGTACTATTTCGATGCTTTCAAAACCAACACAACGCAAACTGCTGCCAGTAGTATGATATCAACACCATTTTTACTGACTTTAAAAGAAAATGCTTTTGAAGTAGACGAATTCAACACGTTAATATCGCAGAAGCTTAATTTCAAGCGAGCAATCATAATTTTGGTTGGACTTCCAGCATCGGGCAAGAGTACGATATCTAAGCAACTCTGCGATTATTTTGACCAAAAGAATTACAAGGCTAAGATATACAATGCTGGTGACATCCGCCGAAAACTCAAGCATAACTCGTTCAATAGTTCAGAATTCTTTGATCCTAAGAATTTGAAGGCGAAGTATGAACGGGAGATTTTTGCTACTACATCTTTGAGCACTTTAATGCATGATTTGCACAAGGGGAACATTAACGTTGGATTTCTTGATGCAACGAATACTACATTGGAAAGAAGAAATAAAATCATGCAATATATAAGGGAATCGCCGATTCGCGTGGATAATGTGATTTTGATGGATATCCAATGCAACGATGATACTTTGATAAACTTTAACATAAGTGGCAAGGCGTTTAACGCGGATTATAAAGGAAAAGACTACAATACATCTGTTCATGACTTCAAAGAACGTGCAAAACATTACCAGAAAATTTATGATCCTATCAACGAAGAAGAACTCATGACATATAAAGATGTAGCTAGTATTTATATTCAGATTATAAATGGGGGTAAAAAATTTAAAATTACAAATATTGGCGATTCAAATGAAGTTGATATTCAAACTGATGATGAAATTGTCACATATCTCACGAATTTCATTAAAAATTATTCAGAAAGGGAAGGGAAAAGATATTTCGAAGCAGTGGAAGCATTTTACAAAAGCAAGAATAATATTTAAAGCGTTTTGGAACTCAATTTTTATTTTGCATTATTTTCATTTCGTTGGGGAATATATTAGAGTATTTTTATATGTAAGGATTTATATAGAGGGACATTAACCAGGAGGTTTAATAAACATTTTTATAGAATTAAAATAAACTGTAGAATGCTCTTGGTTCTATAAATTATGTACTTTATTCAGTGACCTCTCAAACCTGGAATATTACCCCATCCATTAGTACTAGATTCATTACCATTTGGTAAGTTATTTAGTCCTGGTAAATTGATGGCGGGAGCCGATGAGGAATCATCCTTATTTACACTTGCAGTAGATGGCTCAATAACAGCATTAATATTGTTATTAACACCATAGTACCATGCACCAACCTTTTCGTTTGTGTACAATGCATCTTGGAAAGACATCGGGTCATTAGGCCTTGCCCTGGACCAGAATCGTGCCGACCTATCAGCACCCGCAGAACATAATAGATGGCCTAATGGATGATATTCCAATGCATGAATGGCTTTTTCGTGAGCATAAGGAATTTTGTGTGATGCTTCGATTGGAGATGTTGAATTGTTATTGCTATCGTTCTTGATATTGTTATCCGAAATATATGAGTCCATAATATAATGGTTCATTGAGCCATCATATGCAGCAGTTGTTATCATGGAAGGATGAACTGGATGCCATTCAACACAAGATAAGTCTGTTTCGTGATCCCTTATCACTAAGATATCTTTCATAGTTCTTAAATCGAAAATACGGCATGACTTATCCCTAGACACTGATGCTAATAGTCTTTTAGTACCAGTAGGCTGGAACTTAGTTTTAGTAATTGTATGTTTGAATCCATGCAACGTTGAAACACACGAAGACGCTCTAGGATCCCAAAGTTTGATTAAGTTATCCTTCGATCCTGATACAATGAGCCCCAAATTTGGATGCCAGTCAGCAGATTTAACATCCCAGTGATGTCCCACTAAGCTTCTTTCTTCTTGCCCATTATTAAAATTCCAAATTTTCATCGTCGAGTCATCAGAACAGGTCAAAAATTTAGAGTCGTTAGGAGAAAATGCAATGTCTCGGATTCCGTCACTGTGCCCATTGATAATATTCACATTATTAAAATTAGTTTGCCAATACTTGATAACACCACTCTGATCACCACTTAATAACCATTCATCGTTATGCGAATACTTTAAAGATAAAATAGCCAGATCATGGGCTTGCATGATGGTCTCGAAGTTGAATGTCATACCATTCCATACAGTGAACTCCCCACTATGTGACGCCACCAACAATCTTCTCCCTTCTGGAGTCCATTTAACTGTGTTAATCGAGTGCTTTGCCTTATTTGATGAAAGATGTACAAATTTGGTCTGAATATCCATGATGGACATATTATTTTTATTCTGTCTAACCGAATTCGATGCGTACGCTGGAGAGGGCAACAAATCTATCAAATACGACGATTCGGGCCTTATCTTACCAATTGGCTGATCATCTATCCCAAGGCTTCGATTGATATACCATCTTCCCATATTATTACCATGGTCTACGGTTCTTCTATATGCAGTCTTTTTCTCCTGGGATGCTAGTTGTTGTTCTATATTCTGATTATATCCCTGGGAACGTTCATTATTCCTATTATTATTATTGTAACCCCGATTAACATTATTATTGCCGTTATTACTGTTATTATTAAACATATTCGTGTAATAAGAACCTATTAAATAAGGTCGTAATTCACGTTATTTTCGACATCGCAAAATATTATGGACTAAAAATGTCACCGACATTTTACCACATGCCACAACAATGTCGCAATATTGCTATATAGCTTGGACCTATAAACGTTTATCGTTAGTAATCACTTAGATCTTCTGAACAGCTTATAGAAATCAAGTCATAATGGTTGAATTCTTCTACCACGACAATAAAGATACACCAGAAAACTTTACTGATGTTCATAACTCCGGAGAGACAGTTAGTGTGGAAGACCTTGATAAGCTTGGGGTCAAGTACTTCCATGTTACTAGTCAAAATGAATTAGATGATATTGCGACTAAAAGAGATTATAAAAATAGAGACGAAATAACGTTGAACTTAGATTCGTTTGGTGGTGATGTGGACGCTTTTAATGCTAAAATGAAACAATTCTATAAAGAACACTACCACGAAGATGAAGAAATAAGATATATTCTTGAAGGAGAGGGATATTTCGATGTAAGAGATAAACAGGATAGATGGATAAGAGCCAAACTTGTTCCTCAAGATATGCTAGTCTTACCAGCAGGTATTTACCATCGTTTCACTTTGACTAGTGCGCTCAGACAAGTCAAGGCAGTCAGACTATTTAAAGATGAGCCAAAATGGGAGGCCATTAACAGAGATACTGGCAGGAATAGCGAAGCTCGTACGGAATATTTGAAAACCATCGCAGTTTAGTATTTATAGGTTATGCCTAGTGAATGATTACATTATCTTTTATTTTTGGAATTGTATTAATTTTATATATTAACCGTATTTTAGTGCTTTACTATCTAAACTATATTACACGCATTGTGAGTATTTATTCTTGTGCTCCTCCTTTGACAATCTTGATGTTATTACTTTTCATCCACGATTCCATTTCTTTTCTTGTCTTAGTTAGCTCTTGTTCAAATTGAGTCTTTTCTTTGTTTAAACTCTTAGTTTCATCGTTAAGTATCTGGATCACCTCGTCAACACTCTTGTCTACAAGTACGCCCCCAATCATTTTAAAACATTTACGATTTCCACGTTCCGATGGAGCAATTTCACTCAATGTTTTGTCGACTATGGCATGCTCGTGAATTTGAGAAGTTAATGTACTAAGTTGAGTTTGTAAGTTAGTTATATTTTCTTGATATTTGTTGTATTGTTGTTGTAAAGCCTGAGCCTTCTGATCTTGGGCCTGTTGCTTTTCAGCGTCGGAAACAGTAGACATGGTTACTTAATTGCAAATATTCTTTCTAATAGGCTGGATCAACTAAAAAGTCGGTTTCTTCGATTATGGACAAAATGCGAAAATCTCTCTCATGTTTACAGGTTAACTGTATGGTAGGTTGCAACTGGCCAAATAAGAGATATTGGCCACCTATATAGAACATTGATATCCACAGCATAAACAGGAGCAAGTCTGTTTTTTTTAGGAATCTATCCTCAAATTTTAGAATCCAGAAGAATTTGGTTTAAACATCCATAATATTTTCCATATGAATCATTATATGAAACTAACCTTGGAGAATTGGGAATACCTGCAAGCTAATTATATCAAAAGCGAATAGCAAGAGAGAGCTTCGAATTTACTTACATAGACATGTCCGATATTTTGTTTATTTTTAGACACTACAATAATACGATACGATTATTTTATTCTATTTCTATTATGTGGATGCTTTAGACGTTCTTCTTAGTAGTATTGGTATTACCAACATATAAGAAATTGACAACGAATAAAAGCCATCCTAACACAACTAAAACAGCACTAGCAACATATAACCAAGAATTTGATATATCCCATGATCTTTTATATTCATCATTAGCCAAGTGTCTAACAGTTACGACCCTCTTGTCAACTATGTAACTCAAGCCAGCTCTCTTATAATCCAAATCAAAGGTGAAAATCCCGTGTTGATCTGGAATTGTGAAGTTAGCGTAATAAATGTACAAATCTTCGAGGTTTCCATCTTCCTTCGAGGAACCTGGACCCAATGGTTGTAAATTAACTCTTTGGTAAGGGTCTAACATTTTGAATGAAAGTTGTAATTTATCTTCTTCATCTTTGACTTCGTATGGAATCCATTTATCGTTCGCAAACTCAGAAACACCGACCGTGTAAATGACTTGATCTTTAATACGGTATAATTTGTTATCAATTAATTCGGGATTTTCATTTTTGTAATGTTGGACAAACTGTAATTTTAATACATTTCTTTCTTGAAAAGTCCACTGAAGTAAGTTATCATTTATCAATGATTCAGAACCAACCCATGTCAATCTGGCATTGTTAAATCCTTGGAAACCAACAGCCAAAAAACCCTGTTGGCCAAAAGTCCAGGTTTTTTCTTGGCTGATAGTTTCTTCTACCTCGTCAGTAGTAAAACCAGTTTTAGAACTTCTGACAATTGGGAAAATATTTTCATTGTTTGAAATCAACGCACCAGTACCTTTGTACGCATGTTTGCCCCCAGTGAATTCTCCAAGAACTTTCTTATTGATAATATTCTCGTTGGTGAGTTGGGGGATGCCTTTTTCTGAGTTGAAGTGGTCGATGTACTTGAAACCCTTTGGTGCTGGGTAAATTCCAATTTCGTTAAGGAAAGTTCTAACATCGTCTGGTAATACACTTTCATCACCTCCAACCACAAATATGTTTCCTTCCCTATTTATAAATTCCATCAATTGGTGTTGGTTAAAACCTTTCTTGTTACCAATAGCCTTTTTGGCACTTGGAAGCAAAATCAAGTGATCATATCTTGGCTCATCCGCAACGAACAATGATAATTCTTCATCACTGTAAGATTGCAATGTTAATTCGAAACCATGTTTCGTCTTCAAATCCGACACCAAATTAGACACTTCCGAATTTACACTTCCCAAGTTATTCAAGTCATAAAGACTGGAATCGTAAACTACCAATGCCTGGCTCACACCTTGTTCATTTGCAGACAATGCATTGGCAAATACACTGAATAAAAATGCAACACAAAATGCCCACTGTTTAATCATTCTTAATTGAATCATTCTACCTTCAATATATCTTCAAATTAAGAATAGAAAACTAAGTATGCTTGTTTGTTTAATGTAGTTAATGCTAACGTGTTTGAATTTTCAACATGGGTCAATCTCGGTATGCGGTTTTGTGTCACTTACAACTCTTCCCATAAAATGGGACATAAAGAAGTACTTCAAGTATATAATTGGTGAAATATTGGCTTAGAACTTCACGTACAACAACATGGGGATCAAAGTAAAGGTAGAATTCTTAGGAGGATTAGATGTTATTTCAAATAGTGTCAGAGAGCACAAATGTGACATACCTTTGGAAGAGGGTGAGGCTACAATGAAAGACTTGATTAAATATATTACTGCAACTATAATTAGTGATCCAAAAGACATACCTGTATTCATAGAAGAAGGTACAGTTCGTCCAGGTATTTTAGTTCTTATTAATGATACCGACTGGGAATTAGAAGGTATGGAAGATTACGTAGTGGAAAGTGGTGATATTTTCACTTTCACCAGTACATTGCATGGAGGTTAGTTTAGAAAAATGGTTGAGATGAGCTGGTAAATAATATGGGTACTTTGTATATATATGGCTAATTAGTTTATAATGGAAGTAGACGACAACCTAATAAACCCCTACCGTCCCATTTATCAGTAGGTTTCAATTCGAGGGTTTGACGGGTGCCATCTCTTAAAATAATGACAGAGAGGGACTTATCTACGCTATCACGGACCTTGAGCGAGACGTTGGCCAACTTATTGTGATTAGCGGCGTGTATATCATCTACGGCAATAATCTGGTCTCCTTCTTTTAGGCCAGAAGTGAAAGCAGGTCCATGCGGAACAACTTCATTAACAGCCGCAAATGCAATGGTGTAGAGGGGAGGTTGCCTGTCTTGTTCGATTTGTTCTGATGCGTTTCCTACTGCTGAATTCTTTTGTTCTTCAAATTTCTCGATAAGCTTAGTTTCTAGTAACGAATATATCAACTTCACATCGTTTCTCAACCGTATGATCTTAACTCTGATAAGCCTGATTCCAACAACGTCGATATCATTTCTGGGATATCCGTCACCCGTTAGCAATGGTGTGGACATGTCAGCTTTATATTGATTCGATAGTATATCAAATAGTAAGGATAATTGAGATTCAATTTCATTCTTAGTGGTTGAAAGTTGATGATATGTCAACTGGGAAAAGTTAGTCTTGTATGACTTGAATTGCGACTCATTTAAGTTCAAATTCTTCATGAGGCCTCTAAAGGCTGCGTCTGAACTATTTTCATCAAAGGTCATGGTAAAAGTTATGGTAGTTTTAGCAATATACTTGCTTAGAATATACGATATATTTAACGGCAAATTTCCGGACGAGATTCATATTCGCAGACTAACGAATAATTTATACACTATCGAGTATATGCTTTATTTATTTGATGAAATATGTAGATATATATAAATACGTGAAGATTTAACCCTCAGTACTAAGAGCGAATGAAAGAGTACTGACGTTTTCAACGTCGTCATCGTCATTACCTTCACTAATTTCTTTCCATGAAGCAGTAGTCAACATGATAAATCCAATAATAACAAAGAGGTCTCCAAGCAATTGTTGGAAGCTCAATTTGTTACCAAATAGAAGCCATTCGACAATTCCGATTAAGAAAATAGTCAACAACGAACTAACAGAAGATAAAACCGGGTTGGTGAGTGCCATAAGAGATAAAAACAGCGCACTGAATAAAATATTTGCAAGAGAAGAACCACAAATAAACGCCCATATTTTCAAAGTATTATCACCGTAATTGAAGAAGTTGAAACTGTGGATATGGAATATTTCACCGAAGACCATCATTATTACTAGTATTATTGCTGTAAATACACCAAATATACTCATGATAAAGTTTGCAAAGGTTAATTGACGACGTGGAGTGATAATTTTGACCAAATGTGGTGGAATACAAGCATATTTCTTATATAGGACCTCGTAATACCCGTATAAGATGGCACCAATAAAGATAATCAAATTTCCCCAGAGTCTATTAGGATAGAGCTCTTCACCATCGGAACCTGTTGGAGCATCTGACGACCCGTCGTCGGAGTAGGCAACAATGAAGACTCCTGCAACAGCTGCCACGACCGAACTTGCCTTCAACCAAGAGAATTTTTCTTGTAATATTGGGATGGCGAAGGCATAAGCTGTGAACGCAGAACAATTATAAATCGCTGTCACATCGGACGCATAAGTCATGGCCATGGCAACGAACCAGGATCCTCCTGCTACCGTCAAAATTATTGTGATTATAGCACTCTTCACAAAAATGTATTTGAATGACTCGGTAGCGAAAAAAGTCTTGAAACATTCGGTCAACGAGCTAGAACTCGAAATACGAGGATTTTGATCTATAAGCTTGTGACAGTTATATGTGGACGTATCATCGTTGACATTAGCTTCGTAGATCAAGATTGATGTATGATAAACATTGCGAACCTGTCTGACAATGGCTTTTCTAAAATATTTCAAAATGTCGAGCGATCCATGGTCATCGGAACGTGTAGGAACATCTCCATTCTCCAACAATTGTGAGTTAGAGTCTAACCTTTGGTAACGAGAATTACCCCCATGTCTTGTTTTCGACTGCAGTTGGACTTTCTTTCCCGTTCTCCAGATCGAAATAATAATTACCTGCATCGGCCACAATATCCACCAAGCTCCATGAGTAACTAATAGCATAACTACCGGCTCATTAAACCCAAGCTGGAATACCTGGGACGTAAGTTCCGTTTGTAGGACAAATGAAGATAATGAGACTATGAAAAGAAGCGATATGAAAATGATCTTAGTTTTCGAAGCCTGCTGATCAGATGCTGCATTTTGGTCTTCGTGTCCATGTGTTGGTAATAAAGTTACAGTCATTTGCTTTGTTATATATTCATTTGTCGTCTAATAGAGATAAGAATATAATATTAGTGAAGAAAACATTGGTGAAAAAAGGTCTATTTATGGACTTTCGTGTACTCGCAAATTCAGTTGTTCCAACTGTTAAACACGATTGTTAGTTTTAATACGAGATAGTCAATATGTTTGTCATAAATACCATGTAAAGATTCCTTTTAGTAAGGAAAAGTCAGCGAATGAGAACATATAGTTTTCTGTAGTGAAATGGGTCTTATTTTGAACTTGAAGGGTAGTTATTATACGGACTCGTGCAGCACAACCAGTATGTAGCGATTTGGGGCCGTATTGGGGATCCAACTTACAAGTCTAGGTTATGGATCCAAATTATTGATAGTCGTAAGTGATGTATCTCGAGTAGTAAATAGTGAATTATACAAAGGAGACAAAATTGGGGTAATAAATTAATCACTATCGCTTTCATAGGATATGTTTTCGGAATCGTCCTCATTTTCAGAGACAATCCCATTGTAGTTTCTTTCATCGACCAATCCTCTCTCTTGCAAGATACGACGAGGGACCATCCGGGGTAAGATGAGGTCTATCACTCTCTCATTATTTAAAAGTTCGTCGCACCACTTGTCCATGTAGGAGAGTTTGTAAAGAATAGGCATGCCGTTGGTCATGATAGGTGATTTCAATTGAAATCTTAATTTTCTGTAGTCAGAGTAGAATGGTTCAAGGGTATTGACGACATCTTCATTTGACCATACGACCCGAATATAAAGCATAATCAATGCAGTTAAATATTTGAATTCGTTAGTTCCCAATTGATGCAAACACATTTCAATGATTTCCCGAGAGGGTTCCAATTCCAATAAACGAAGAAAACAGCAAACGAAAGGGGTAGGCTTTCCATTGGCATTAGTGCTTCCAATATACTTGACTTGGCTAGTAATTATGGGCAAGACGGTGGCTTCGTTGGTTAAGTACAAATATTGCTTGTAAAAGAGGGAATCTTGGATCCGATGTCTGATAATAGGCTCCACTAAATAGGCTTTGCGTATGACATTGCTCTTATCATTATAAGCCGCTTGTTTCTTTGAATTCTCCATACTTTTATATATGCATGGTTTTTATAAAGAGTCAATTTTTCATCTACAGATAATGCGCATTTTTAGTACTAATACTATTAAAATACATAAGACATCGCTATTTAAATAATAAGGGCACCTAAATGCCTCCGATAACATCAATGAAGTATAAATCAAAACTCAAGATTGGTCTTCGTCGTCCTCGTCTTCTTCATCTGCTACATCAATTTTGTCTAAGCTCTCAGATAACGCAGCTAATTTCTTGTAAGCTACTTCGAAGAACAGCTTTTGAGCATCTACAAAGACTTTCAACAAGGAAATAGATTTTGATGGTCTTAACAACTTTTTCATCTCAGTAACAGCAACTTCAGTTGCACTAACGTACTCGTCTTCGCACTTGATTAAATCTTCATTTTCTTCGTCATCACCCACAGTGGCTCTCATAGAATCAAAATCCAGTCTTACTGCATAGACTTTCTTACGCAATTCGTTGACCTTGATAAACTGCTCGTTCAAAATCAGGACCAATTTAGCGTTCAATTCATCCATCACGGTTTTATCCATATCCAATCTTGCATTAGCGATTTCTAAGTACGACGAAGAGACTTGCATTAAACCCAACGATAAGGCATTGGTAGACTCCTTGAAATCCTGACTATGCTTTTCAGTGAGTTTCGAGAGGTGTCCATAGAACGTCTTTGGAATCTTAACTGAAGTGGTTTGAACTTCGACCTGATCCTCACCGGCTTCTTTGTCTTTGGCTCCCATTAAGATATTCTCAAACTCATGGGGCGACGAAACGTTTTTCAATTGGGTAAACTTGCTTGAAATCAATCCACCAACATTAGCATCCCTAATCTTGGCCAATGTGTAGTTTGCTGGAGGATAGTCATAAGAGACATTGGCGAACGTGTCGTTGTCGAATTGGATTAAATCGGTGTATAACTTCAACAATAAGTCACAATTGGATTCTAATTGCAAATACTCAACCGGCAATTCACTGACTTCCACATTGTTTCCATTAATGAATTGGTTGGTCTTAGATGCAAATGGCTGAAGGGTCTCTTTGAACTGGTCTGAGTACTTTCCAGGGTTGACTTTTTGGATAGACTTAGAGAGATTTTCGTAGTTCAACGATTCCTGAATCGACAGCAAATCAAAAGGAAGTTTGAATGACATTATAGGTATTAATTTCTATTATAAATAGTAACAAAGATCAGGACATAATTGGTTTAAACCCTATAGCTGATACGGACGAAGCTAGAGGTGTCGTGTACAGGCGCAAAATAATAATACATGGTATGTCTACGACGAAACGCTACTATATACGTTCCCACGGAGCTTGAGGGACATCAGAGGATCTCCTACACTACTGTTTTACAGAAACACGACGAGATTTCAAACGGACCTCAAAGCCATGATAAAATGCTTGCAGACCTACAACCGTTCTTCGCCCGCATTATGCGTACTAAAGAAGATATCAAATAAATGCACCAGCATACGGCCAATCAAGTAGCCATAATGGTGGCCTCTGTATCCGTCACCACACTAAACCGGATATTGAAGTTATATTAAGCCTATATGGTTAGTATTAAGTCCAGTAAGAATTTTGAGCAAATATGCTAGTACATCAGAAATTTTTCTACTATCAAAGACAACTCTTCATTTGTAAATCAGTTGTCCCTATCAAATCATCATCATATGTACAATGTATATCAAATAAACATACTATTAATCGGTGTTGAATTTAAATTACTATGAAAAGTATCATCATCAAAGTGAAAAATTTCGGATGGTACATAAATAGCATCTCAAAGCCGGGTAAGTTTACACCAAATTACATAATTGTAGGTCTAACAAAGCCAGGTAGCAGTAAATAAGGATCCATAACTGCCAACAACATTCCAAGAAGATACTGAGATATAGATAGGAGATATTGAAGTGATACTAGTTGACATAGTGGAAAAAATTACTCTCAATTTAACAAAAATAGCATTCCTTACCAAACTAAAACCGGACATAAATAGACACGAATCAGTTGATATAACCGATTATAGACTACAATTTAAAGGTAAAATAGAGTAATATGTTTCACTTGGCATCGTCGTTGTACACACAATACACCAAGCGCGAGCAGTATAATGTTTTGATACTTGGGTTAGACAATGCGGGCAAAACCACCTTTTTGGAGCACCTCAAATTGTTATATCCTACACCAAACGAGACTAAAAAGGTAGAGGGCGCCCTCGACACTACGGAGACTATCAGGTCGAAGCGGATATTACCAACGGTGGGACAAAATGTCGCTACTATCAAATATGAAGGGTCAGATTCTCACCAATTCACCAATATCAACTTGAAATTCTGGGACTTGGGTGGCCAGAAATCATTAAGGAGTATGTGGTCCCGATACTACAAGTCGTGCCACGGAATCATCTTCATCATCGATTCCACCGATACCGAGCGGTTCCACGAGTGCTACGAGACACTAATGGAGATCACTCACGATCAATCGTGGAGTGACGAGAACAACGGGTTTGACTTCGTTAACGTGCCGATTCTCATGATGGCCAACAAACAGGACTTGCCGACAGCCGTGGACTTGATATCGTTGAAAACGGGCTATTTCATTGATTTGGTCAGTGAGTTAGAAGCCACTGACCTGAAGCTCTTGCCGGTGTCCATATTAGAAAACCAAGGACTTCGCGAGAGCTTGGATTGGTTGGTGACTCGTTTGGTGTATAATAAAGCCAACAAGATGCCCCAGTACAAGTAGCGATCCAGGCAGCAACTGGTGGTCGAAACCAATGTTTCGTTTCGTGACGTCTGCAAGATCAGTTCACGTTCAGAGTATACAAATAAAAAATCGTGCTTCCATGCATCATTCCGTCCGGTGGAACCAACCAAACGGCTGCTTTTCAACGGTTACCCATAAATTGACCCACCTGACGTCTTTCCAGATTTCACTATTGCTATGCACAATGCAATCTTAATCTCCAGGCTCTACAATGCCTATAATCATCTCCCTGCAAGATCCATTTTCACATCCCGTCGGTTGCCTACCCTCAATAGAGTGTGGTCACACATCTCGTGCTTGCCCACACTCTCGAGAAGACATCACTGGCCACTATTTCTCGTCTCATCGCCATCGAGCATGCAACATCTTGGCCATTTCGTCATCTAGTACCATTATGCCAGAACGAGAAGCCATACACCCATGGATCCCGATTTCACATCCTTACACCAGAATTCCTCGGCTATTTGATTGCTATCAGTTTCAATACACCTACACAAGCCCCTATATACCCTATATACTTTGCATTGTAACTATATGCCCATATCTATCCAAATATGTTCGAATACATATCCCTATCGTAGCTCCTGAATTGCTAAACTCTCTACTTCACTACTGCGGCTTCCATATCCAGTCCCCATTTCCTTTTCCATCCTTTAGCCAGCACCTCGCGGATGTGCTTATACAGCGAACTGTTGACTATGTATGTACCAGATCTGCAATAGAAGAACAGGGTCACCCGTGTTTCATTCCATCCATCCACCATACATATGTAGGCCTAAAGCGGCTCGTTTTGGTCCCACGCATTGGCATCCGTTCGAGCATCTGTTTAACACGCTTCAGCACTGTATATCCCCCAACCGAGTGGATGGGTCAGTAATCATTATTAAGTACTACCAACATAGGTAATTGGTAATTGTCTCAATACTGTAGTACGAAGTAACCCTGAAGGGCAGCCAGTAGGACCCGAGGGGTCAAACTATCTAACCCAGCCCCCAGCCCGAACCGTGGCACCCAAACCTCCTTGACGTGATGTACGCAACGTAATTTCGCATTCGTTTTAGTTGCGGAGTTAATATGTAGCAATAAAACAATTATGATGGCTTATTGTACTACAACAATTGGTGGAAAATTTCACAATAGTTGCTGTGAAAGTCATGAAATTTTAAATTTACATATATAGTTATTAGTGGTAATATAGGTAATTGATACTAAAGCCGACTCAATTGCACCTTAATTATATTATAATTTTATTACTTATATTACTTTTATTAACGGGATTAACTTAATTAGTTATTTAACTTCTTTAAACTTAAATATAATTAAGCAATTAAGCAATAAATACAATTGATCAATTGATAATACGCAATTGACGCTAATTGGAAATACAAAAGAAAAGAACAGAATATTTCTTTGGACATTGAAAAATTCACACTAGCAATATGTCACAAGAAGAAAAACATGGGCTTTTGAATAAGTTGAAAAAGCCGTTCAGGTCCCACTCGAGATCTTCGAGTGTTAATTCAGAAAAGGTCCCCGGCAGCGCTGGTACTGCTGGTACTGCTGGTACTGCTGGTACCAAAAGCAGTAGCGGAAGCAAAAAGGGCACTTCAGGGGCTGGAGGTTCTGGAGCAACTGGAGCAACTGGAGCAACCGGTAGAAGCTCAATAGAGGAATTAGCGTACCAAGAAGGGCGTAGAAGAGCTGAGCTCGAAAGAAAAGGGGGTGTAAGCTCAGGAGCAGGTTCTGGTGCAACATTGACTGCTGGTGCTGGTGCTGGAGCAGGAGCTGCAGTTTCTTCCCCATCAAGTAAAAGTTATAGATCTGGACATTCTCGCGAGGATAATGACACTGTATTGTCATCTCCGAAGGGACGGGTTGTTAGACACCCTCCTAAAATCCACAGAGTGCCCGTGGATAAGGACGTGGGGGGCGATTTCGCTAACCAAAAACTGCCAATTGACGATAGTTTGGTGAATAAAGACCATTTTGGAAATGGTGGTGCTGGATCTGGAGCCGGCGCTACTGGAGCCTCTGGTGTTAATACTGCTGGACAAGCTACTGGAACTGGAACTGGAGCCGGTTCTAGAGGAACTACTGGAGCCGGGGCTGGAACTGGAGCCAAATCAGACCCTGCTGCTACCGTTGGAACTGCTGCTGCCGCTGGAGCTGTCGCAGGGGCAGCTGGAACTGCTGCATACGCTGGCTCTAAAGGAAAGAGCAATAATGGTAACCATGGAGTAATTGAGAACGATCGTCCTTCGTACAGCGATGATGCCAGCAAAAAAGAAGGAACTGGAGTATTCTTCGACCCAAGAGACACCCAAGGAGGTGTCTATGGGCACAACAACGGTGGTGAGATGAGTGAAGCTACTAAAGCTGAATTGAATAGACAGCGTAACTTGAAAACTCACCCTTCTGCTTATTACGAAGAGCAGAGACAAAAAGAACAACAAAATAGTGTTATCGATGACATTAAAAACAGTGCATATAATGAGGGTCAAGCCCAAGGTTCGCGTGATGCCAAGGCAGAACAATCTCAAAAGGATCAATCAGCCCAAGAATCGGGCCAGGAATCGTCAAAATACAATGACCCTGAAAAAGAGCACGCGAAGAACAAATCTGCTTGGAATAGAGACGGCGTCACTACTGCAGCCGCAGAAGCCAGAGGTCAAAGTGGTACTAACACCTCTAGTTCCCTGTATTCTGAGAGAGGTCTAGGTGCAGCAGCTGGAGGAGCTGGAGCCACAGGCCTTGCTGCTAATTCTAATAAGAAGACCGCTGCCGATGATACTTATGGTTCAGGTACTGCCACCGGTACTAACAAAACCTATAGCACTGATACCAATGCGGCAGGCACAGCTAATGCTAATGCTGATCTCTCTGATAGTGATTACGACTATGATAGACAAATCAAAGAATTAGATAGAAGGATCGCATCTACCCAAAAAGAGATTGACCAAGTTAATTCTTCCGGTACTGGTGTCTATAGCGCCTCTGCTAGTACACCTAGCACGTCTGCTGGTACATCAGGTGCCAGCAAACAAGCTTCCGGTACTACAGGATCCGGACAAATCGATCCAAGGACTGCTGCATCCAGCGCTGAACAAGATAGCTCTTCAAACAAGGGTCTTCTTGCAGGTACAGGTATTGCAGCTGCTATTGCCGGAGCCGCTGGCTATGTTGGTCTTGGCGGTAAATCCCATGAAAAGGAGACTGTTCACGATGCATATGATCAAGGTGTCAAAGCTGCATCTACTAATACGGAAGCCTCTATATCAATCTTGGACGAAGCCTATAAACAAGGTATTATTTCTGGATCCTATGATGCTGGTAAAGAATATTTTAGACAAGAATCCAGTAAGGGCAAGTCTGCTGTTGGTACTGCGGGTGCTGCTGGCTCTAGCTCTACTGCACCTGGAACCGGTACTTACAAGGATAAGGATGTGGCTACGACTGATATTTATCTGAAAGAAGATTCAAGCACCCGGGCAGTTGGACAAGCTGATGCATCAAATGATGACTCATCTAGCAAGACTGGAATCCTTGCTGGATCTGGTATTGCGGCTGCTATCGCAGGAGCTGCTGGCTATGTTGGTCTTGGCGGCAAATCTCATGAAAAGGAGACTGTTGATGAAGCCTACGAAGAAGGCGTGAAGGCTGCTTCAGGTTCGTCTAATGCCGATAAGGTACATGAAACTAAAGCGGAAGCATTTGTTAAAGATCCTAATGCTGTTTCCAATACTGATAGAACAGTGAATCAAACCGACCCTTCCTCGTCTAACAGAGGATCTAATGCAGCAGCTGGTGCAGCTAGTGGTGGTGTTCTTGGTGCTGTAGCAGCAATGGCATCGAATACATTGGGCTTTGATTCTGATGATAATGTATATGACTCTAAGAACCGTGCATTAGAAAAAGATTCTGACTTTGATTCTAATAAGGATACCTTAGCAAATGAGCCAGCCATTTCAAGCCGTGATACAGAAGTTAATGATGATGGTACATCAAAGCCTGGTGTCCTTGGTGGGGTCACTGGTGCAATTAGTGCTGCTGGGGCTGTTGCTGCCGCTAAAGTGGGTTTGGCATCTTCACCTTCAGATATCATCAATGAAGCTTATGAAGCAGGTAGAGAACAAGGTAATATCATTAATGAAGCTTATGAAGCAGGTAGAAAACAAGGCTCTATTGGATCATCTTCGAGTAAGGGTGGTGCTTATGGATCAAGTGCTAGTTCGAAAACTTCTAGATCAATTGACACCCCTCAATTACAAGATGTTGATGACGATGATGATGATGATGAAGACGACGACGAAGAAGATGCGGATGACGCTAACACAACTACCAACTCAACAAGATCTGGCTTATTTGCTGGTGTATTTGGTGGTGCTGCTGCTGCAATGGGACTATCATCCCTTGATAGATCTGATTCTAACAAGAGTGGCCTTGATCCATCTAAGGTTGACAGTCAGAAGGATACGGTTCCAAGAGAAGATCTTGCTAAAGCTAGCACTGACAATTCATCAGGCAGTGGTATTTTGGGCGCTCTTGGCTTTAACAAATCGGGTGAACCATCCTCATCCCAAGGTAATTTAATTGACGCCGCTGAAGATGGTAGCGGTGATGTCAAAACTCAACCAAAACATTCGACAAGCACTCGAGCTCTTGACAATGATGGTGGAAACACTTCAGGTGATGGTGATGGTGTTCAGAAAGTTCCTAACTTACCTTCCTCTTCAACTAAAGGAGCTGATACATCAGAAAGCAGCAAGCCAACTGAAAGCTCAAGAAAGGATACAGTACCTGACAAGGATTTGGCCAAGGAAGGTACTACTGGATCTAAGGACAACGATAAGTCTGGTTTGGGTGTCGGTGCAGCTGTGGGCGCTGCTGCTGGTGCTGCTGCGGGCGCTCTTGGATATGCCGGTAGTAAGAGCTCTTCTGCTCATACTGATGGCAGCTTGATTGACCCAGCAGCTAGAAACTATGAAGATGTTGCAAAGGCTCCTCCTCATGGCGGAAATGATGAACGTGAAGCTATTAAAAAGTCTGACGAAGATGTTGAAAAGTCAAAGTCGGAAGATGAGCCAAAGACTTCACATAACTTTAAACAAACTGAAGCGGAAGTTGCTGCCTATAATAGAAAGCATGGAGTTACTGACGATAAAAGATCTTTAATAGAGATTGCAGAAGGTGCCTCTCCAGAAATTAAGAAGATGGAAGCCCACCATGGTGCATCATCTGTTACTGAATCTAACGAAGAAGGTGTTGCTGCATCTGGTGATGGAGTTCAGCCTGTTCCAAAATCTGTTCTCCAACACCAGAATAGGTTTATTGCAACCGGTGGTAGAGAAGGTGAATTGAACGATGCTTTAGGTTCAGGCTCTTACTCTAACACAAGTAATGTTGATGCCAAAAAAAAAAGTCTGACCAATGAAAGTGTATCTCTGGAATCTTCAAGTGATAAATCTAGTAATCGTGGCCTTAAAGGTGCAGCAGCAGGTGCAGCAGCAGGTGTAGCGGGTGCAGTGGGTTTATCCTCAGTGTCAGATAAGGACAACACCAATTCAAAGAATATTGACTCGAGTTCTTTGGCTGGTACAAACAAGGCACATGGGTCAACCAGAGGTGCTAACCATGAACCATCAGCCTCTACAAAAGACACGACTAGTACCGCATATGGTACAGGTCAAGGATCTACTACTAATAAGTCTACTACATTGAGCGAAAAAGAGTTATATGAATATTATGAGGCTGGTATCATTCGTGGCTCATACGAAGCTGGCCAGATACTAGGCGCAGAGGAAGCCAGCTTAGCTTCAGCAAAGACAGAGAATGCTCAACAAAGCGCAGTTGATTCCAAATCATCCGGTTATGGAAAGGCGGCAGCTGGTGCTGGAGCTGGAGCTGGTGCCGGAGCTTTAGGTGGTGCAGCAGGTTATGGTTTAGCTTCATCAGGTAAAGACCTTAATGCTGAACCATCTACTAATGCCTATGGCTCTCAATCTAAATCCTCTGAATATGATACATATGGCCAAAGTGCACGAGAAGACTCCCGTGTTAAGGGTGTTGAAGAAGGCGCGTACACTAAAGGTGTCGAAGAAGGTGCATATTCCAAGGGAGTTGAACAAGGTGCATATGAATCTGGTAATATTCAAGGCGCAAAAGATACTTCAGTTAGTAAGAATGCTGCGGTTGGTGCTGGTGTCGGTGCTGGCGCAGGTTTAGCTGCTGGAACCGCATATGCCACACATGGAAAACCTAATAAACAAAGTGGTAACACCTTGAATGATAATGAATTATATGCCTTTTACGTTGCTGGAATTATTCAAGGTTCATATGAATCAGGGCAGATTGCTGGAGCTGAAGATGCAAGCTTGACTTCTGGCCAAACTGAAAAATCATCTGAAGCTTCTCACGGACATGGTCTTGGTACCGCTGCTGCTGCTGCAGTAGGTGCTGGTACCGTTGGAGCTGGAGCGGCTGGTTTAGCAGCAAGTTCCAAGAACAAGGGTGCGGATGAAAGCAATTTACTTGTTGAAGTTATTGGTGTCAAAGATGAGCAGGCTGCTTCGAAGATTGCTCACCAAGCATCGAAGGAACTTAGTGCTCAAGGGGTAGATTTGACACATGGTAAATTAGTAATTAACACACAAACTAAAGAGGTTTATAAGACTGACGATGTTAATGAAAAAGTAGGTTCAAACACTAGCAGCAATTCCGGCAGGAATGCTTTGGCTAGTGGTACTGCAGGTGGTGCTACAGGAACAGGTTTAGGTTATTCAGCAAGTGAAAGACAAGGTGGTCTTTCTCCTAGAGGAAGTCAGAAAAAATTTGAATCAACCAACCCAAATGATCACCATGATGAACATCAGAAAGCAAAGGAAAGATTGTCTGCTGCAGCTAATGCTGGCGTTTTAGGTAATGTTCAACCTTCAGGAACACAAGCTCGCCATGAAAGAGAGTATGATCCTTCTGCTGGACAATCTCAGTCCCATCACGGCTTAAAGGCCGGCGCTGCTGGTGCAGGTCTTGGTGCAGTAAGTGCAGCGGCAGCAGCAGCTGCTTACGGATCCCATTCTCGCGATTCTGGGGCCAATAAAGGTTACGATGGTGGAATCCCATCTTCTAATACAACTACTGGTAACACAGCAGGTGACCATAGCTCTACTGGCTACTCTGATCAGGGTATTTCTAGTCGTGAAGCTACGGGTTCTGGTTCCGCAGGCCATGGATCTGCTGGTCATGCTGATGTCGATGCAGAAGGATCCAAACCATCAGATGGTTCTGATATTGTGGTCACAGTTCAAGGTACTAAGGATAATGCAGAAGCTACCAGAATTGCGACCCAAACTGTGGAAGCTCTTAAGAAGCAACCTTCCGTATTAGCCTCAGTTAAGGAATTGAGAATTGATGCTAATACTGGTATTGTTACAAATGAAAACGGCAAGAGAATTGATTTAAACCCATCAGGCGGACGTTCTCACCATGAAACGAAAGGCGCCTCCCAAGGTATTGGCGCTGGATCCGCCTCTGGATTAGGTGCTGCTGGATTAGGTGCAGCCGGTGCCTATGGTGCTCATAAACACTCAGAAAAAACAGGTGCTAGTCAACAGCAGAGCTACCAAGACACCCAAAGCTCCAGATCGGGTGCATATGGTGCTAATCAAGCTGAGACTAGCTACAACCATCGTGGCCTTCAAGGTTATGAAGACACCCAAGACTCCAGATTGGGTGGATCAGGTACCAATCAAGGTTACGAAGATGCCTATAACCAGAATAGATCTAGAGGGACTGATTCTAGTTCCTCTGCAGGTTTAGGTGCTGCTGGTGCTGCTGGTGCTGCTGGTGCTGCTGGTGCTGCTGGTGCTGCTGGTGCTGCCGGTGCTACCGGTGCTTATGGTTCTCATAAATCTTCTCACCAAGACACCCAAGACTCCAGATTAGGTGGTAGTGGTGACATCTATCAAGATGCCTATGATGAAGGATATAAGCAAGGTTCCAGACAAGCTGGAACTTCTAGCTACGGTTCAACTAATGTCGCTGGCTCCAACTACAAGTCTACTCCTCGTGGCAACGCTCCAGATCAAGTTGCTCCAACTACGGCTACTCAAGCATCGACCCAACCAGAAACAACCGGTTTACGTATGCCTGGAAGTTTCTTCTAGTTTACATTCTTTATTCTTAATTATGTTTTATTGTTTTTGATTTAGTTTGCTTTTCTGTATTATTTAATTAATAAAATTGTCTTGTACTATAGTTGAAATTGTAGATCTGATTGGTAATATTTCTTAGTCAAATCGTGACGATTATATTATTATAAATAAAACACGATACAGAATAAGCGCAATCTTGATAGTTATATTCTTAGTTGTTATTACCAGTGCACCGTAGCGAATATTGGATACGGCTTGTTTACTCTTGATTATAACGCTGGAGAAAGAAATACAGATTTTTAAAGGTGTCGCATTCTTCCTAATGTAGAACAATTTAATAGCATTATTAGGTGCTTCCAATTCAGAAGAAGATTATAACTTGTACACAAGAACTTCTTAAAGAAACTGTTAGGTCTAATAATAATTTATCTATATTAGTAAGGAATCCTGTAACCCAGTAACTTTCAAGTTTAGGCGATACGATAGATCAATATCTGTCGAGTCTAATGCTATTGCACGAATCACATCGACCTACATCATATGTGTCCATAAGTAAGAGTGTCATGAAGAAGGCATACTGTTAAATATTTTAAGTAATTCGAGTACTGATGGACTTGAATACGTCGCCGTCTGTAAGATCAAGTTAGGAAAATAAATTAGACGATTATTGGGACTTTTTCATATTGCCAAGAGGCATGTAATGTTTGTTCCTCGTACGTATATATCTAGCTCACTTTAAATTCTTGAAATTATGTTTAGTTGAAAGGCTGAAATTGTTTGTACTGAGGCATACAGTTTCAAGCCTACTATGGTTTATTCAGCTTTTGAACTTTGTATATTTCTCATTTATCTTGAACCTGACAGGTTGTTGTATAAATTGTCTCTCTCTTTGATAAGCCTAACAACAGCTACTTATATTTGATGTATTAATCTACGAGCAAAAGCAATAATCACTAAAAGTAGCTTTACAAAACCACATTTAATCATCGAACTGAACTTTTCTGAATCATTAAGTCTCCAACCTTTCCTGGCATCTGCCATCATATTATTGATGAAAACCCATGTATTAACTATAGACTTTCTTACGCAAAGTAGCCTCTACAAAATTATATCTATCAATCCCATACAGGTCATAATCTTAGACCCGGTTTGATATCTCATAGCTCTAATTCCAACATGTTTTGCACCCAGTCGCCAGTCCCAGGCGAACATTGTCCAATAGCCTCACATGAACTCTTTAAATAATGGGCTTTAGCCCTAATAATGGTTTACCATTAACCGAAAAATGGTTTTGTGTAATATGTCCCGAAATCTGAAAATTTTCACTCACCTCACAGTACCAAGCCCAAAATAGTAGAGAAAAGCGACTAATTTACAAAAGGCTAGTAACAAGGACTTCTTCAAAGTAAACCAAACACTAGAAAATGGGTATGTTACATCAACATAATTAAGTATCAAAAACTTTCGGATTATAGAGGACGTATGCGTTGATATGACATGAGATGAGTTGTTGAAAATATGCAGATGAAGTGAAAAATAATCAAACCTGTTCATGAAGACAACTAGGGAGATAAATATTGATATTATAGTATCATGGGTATAACTGAATCTGTATTTAATAAAGCCCGAATGCTATTTATGAATAAAATGAAAGTAAGGAATGAAAGTTGAAAAATTTGGATGGTCAACATTGACAGCTTCAATAACATCATAATTCGAAAGTTGGAGAGAAAAGGATTTCTTTGGGAATAAAATCATAAATTGAACCAAGTACTAACAAGTTTATAGGTAGAGTTATTCGTAACCAAAGAAAAGGTGCTGGTTCTATCTTCACCTCGCACACCAGATTAAGAAAGGGTGCTGCCAAGTTAAGAACTTTAGATTATGCTGAACGTCACGGATACATTCGTGGTATTGTCAAGCAAATCATCCACGACCCAGGTAGAGGTGCTCCTTTAGCCAAGGTTTCATTCCGTGATCCATACAAGTACAAATTAAGAGAAGAAACCTTTATTGCTAACGAAGGTGTCTACACTGGTCAATTTATCTACGCCGGTAAGAAGGCTTCTTTAAACGTCGGTAACGTTTTACCTTTAGGTTCTATGCCAGAAGGTACTATCGTTTCCAACGTTGAAGAAAAGTCTGGTGACAGAGGTGCTTTAGGTAGAACCTCCGGTAACTACGTTATTATCATCGGACACAACCAAGACGAAGGTAAGACCAGAGTTAAGTTACCATCTGGTGCTAAGAAGATTATTTCTTCTGAAGCTAGAGGTGTCATCGGTGTTGTTGCCGGTGGTGGTAGAATTGATAAACCATTATTAAAGGCTGGTAGAGCTTTCCACAAATACAAGGTTAAGCGTAACTCTTGGCCAAAGACCAGAGGTGTTGCCATGAACCCAGTTGATCACCCTCATGGTGGTGGTAACCATCAACATATTGGTAAGGCTTCTACTATTTCCAGAGGTGCTGTCCCAGGTCAAAAGGCTGGTTTAATCGCCGCCAGAAGAACTGGTTTGTTACGTGGTACTCAAAAAACTCAAGATTAAATTATTTCATAATTAATTTGTTGTATAAAATAATAATGATTAAATAAAAATAGTTTTGTGGGTTAGTTTTATGTCTGCGTTTAATTCTATATTAAAAATTTTGAATATCATATTGTGTAGTATCTATTCATATGTAAATCTAATGATATATCCTCGTGTATCTAGGTGATTGATAACTAAGCGACAATTACTTCTCCGTTTGCTTCCTCTTCCTCGCCAAGTGGAGGCTCACTTGGCTTGTTCAGCTTCTCAATAGTTTCTTTATATTTACCTTGAATCCTCTTCTGAGTTTCCTTAAACATTTCAAGCAAAGTGCTTGTTTCGGCTGTGGTATTAGCCTTTTGTTCTTGTGCTTCATCATCTGCGGTTGCAGTGGTTGGTGGCGATTTAGAAGGGATTGCACTGACCTTAGCTGCATTGGCCACCTCTTCGATCTTTGACAAGTGAGCAGCTTTCAAATAAACAGGCCTTCCATTGAGTTTCTTTCCATCCAATTCTGCAATTGCTCTAGCCAAATCTTCTTCCATCTTAAGAGTAACAAGAACGCTAACTGTTTTCTGTCTCAAAGATATGGCTCTTTGCATACGTTTTTGGTTAGCGCCCCTAAAGATAAATACTTGAGTGGGAGAATAATCTTTGAAGAATTCACGAACTTCTTTGTCAACCGTCTTATCAACTGCATTACCGATAAAGATGGTATCAGTTGACAATTTTGTTTGGGAATCTTCATCCTGTACTTTCTTAGGCTCGTCTGTGAATGGGATGTCTTCTAATTTGATCGATTTAGCGGCACTTGATGCAATATCATCAAATTCCTTTGTATCGGAGGAGAATGGTTTGTCAGTAGTATGACCCGAGTTAATCTTGTTGCTGGTTTCGCTCAACTTAAATGCACTTGAACTTATCTTTCTACGTCCAAAAATTGGCTTGCCTGTCGGACTGAATGGCACATGAAGCTTCACCAGTATCTGACGGTCTTTAAAGAATGTACCGTTTAATTCTTTAACCACTTTGCTAGCTTGCTCCACACTACTAAATTCTGCATAGGCAATTCCAAATGGTCGGTGCCTACTAGAACGACTAAATCGAATTGTGTAGCTAGGAATAAGAACATTTATTCAGAAAGAAGTTAATATTTTCCCTTGATTATAGTCAAGTATATATGATTCTCTTTTAAATTGCAACTTACGGTTCGTACTCCTTTAAAAATAATTCCAATTCTTCTTCAGATGTATTAAAATGAAGGTTCTTGATATACACCCGCAGGGACTTTTTGCCGTTATTGGTAACTTCAAACATTGGTGACTCTGGTATAACTGAAGACATCACTTATTTTTGTTTTCTACTTCGACTTGAGGATAATATAGGCTATAACAACAAGTAGGAATGTATGTTAGTGGCTAGTAGTTATTTGTGGTTTATGGCTTTTTGCAACTTTGTAAGTTTTATCGTGCACAAACCAGACCATAATCACTAAATAGTACCAATGCTACACCGTGCTACATCAACTGGTACTCTTAGATTATTAGTGATGGAGAAAGTTCAAGAAAATACCAACACGCTAAGACTAGCCAATTGATTATTTCAGGGGAATAAACTCGTCGCTACAACATAGATTTTGCAATTTTATACTGCTTATAACAATTTTGAAAAGCTTTATTAATACCTATCAAACCCGTAAAGATCTAAAAACCAAACATGAAATTATACATAATACAAAACGTTGATAAGTCGTTCAGTAAGTAAATTAAGCGGATTTTTCAGCACGAGCCTTGGCTAAAGCCTTAGCGGTACCGTGTAAAGCGTATCTGTGGTTACGACGGAACTTAGCGTCAACACCCTTTAAAGAAGGGTACTTGTGGGATCTTGGCTTCTTGATACCGTTTCTGTGAGCCTTCTTGGTTTGGTTGTGGGCGGTGTGATTCTTAGATTTAGCCATTTTTCTAGAATATGTTAGTATTATTATCCAGTACTTCGGGACGTCTTGCTTGGTCTGTTACTGTTGATTTCTGTAATATTTCTTCATCATTTGAATCGTATATCTAACCTTTTACTCTATTTCCATCCATTAGTCAAGCTATTGCTTACTTTCTCCAGTTCCCATTAGAAAATTATTGATTCAACCATTCTTTTCATCAACTTTCATCATCTTGTACAGTTTGGATTCATTTCAGCTTAATAGTCTTTTGATTTCCTAGATCCTTTTTCCAATTTATTCACATATGACTTCGAATAGTATATAATAGAATTTTTTATATTTATGTCCCACTTATTTCCAGAGATTCGTAGTAGTTACAGTTTCCAGCTAACATCCTTTTATAGTTTCTGTCTGTTTATATAGTTTTAAACATACCCTTATTAACAATAACTTGCTTAATTAACAATATCTATAAGCAATATGATAATTATGTTGAAAAGTCCTAAGTATTCGTCCTCAATCGAGTGAAGATTCGGGTTAGTGTAAGGGAAAAAATTTTCAGAACACAAAAATGGATTATCATAAAGACCAAATTCTGTGAAAGTTACCAGGGTTTAGCCCTAAACCCATATTCCAAAAAGAGTATTAAGTTGCAGTTCGTGAGTAGAGAAGAAAAACATAGGATCGATTGAAAGACGTGAAATTGTATTGTTAAAACATATATAGTATACAGATTAAATGAAGGTCACAAAGCGTAACAGATATCAGTAGAACCATGATGGATTTAAGCACGAATTGTAGAATCACTTTCTAAAGCCTTGGCTTTTTTAGCAATCTTGTCGTTGGCCTTGGAACCCATGATACCACCACCCCAGTGTCTCTTGGAGTCTTCGTACTTTTCGATGAAGTTTGCGTTGATAGTAGAAACTAACTTGGCCAACTCAGATTCATCAGCAGAAGTAACTTCGGTCAAAGCAGCAACAGAAGAGGTCTTTTTGTGGACTAAAGTACCTAATCTAGCCTTGCCCTTGACAATGGCGTATGGGACACCCATCTTTCTACATAAAGCAGGCAAGAAGATGACCAATTCAATTGGGTCGACGTCGTTAGCAATCAAGACAAGTTTGGCCTTCTTGTTTTCAATTAAGGAAACAACGTGGTTCAAACCGTACTTGACGACAACAGGCTTTGGAGAGGCGTCCTTAGCAGACTTACCTTCAGCAACAGCTGCGGCTTCCTTGGTCAATCTTTCCTTCTTTTCGGAGGCGGTTTCTGGTCTGTACTTATTGAATAACTTGAAGGTTTGGGCTGCGGTGTTCTTATCCAAAGTGTTTTGGAATTGAGCAATAGCAGGTGGAACCTTTAATCTCAAAGACAAAATCTTCTTTTGTCTTTGTAATCTAACGTATTCTGGCCATCTGACAAATCTCGACAAGTTTCTCTTTGGTTGAATATCTTGACCAATACCGAAGTTCTTTGGTCTAGATTCAACCAATGGGTTCTTGGAGGTGGCAGATTTTGGAGCTTTAGAAGCTAATGGAGCTGGAGCAACTTTCTTTGCAGGCTGTGTCATTGAGTAAAGTTAGTTAAAAGTGTTCTCAATATTAAATGTCAACGAACAATCCTTTTATCACCTTTTACTCTACAGTATCTAAAGATACTCAGCCTGTGCAACAAGAAGTGTATGCACATTCTTTGGTTAAATATATTTAAGTGCTGGGTACTTTTATATATTAACTAACCATACTTTCAATTTCGAAGCCTCTTTTACTCGAACAAACTAGTAAAATAAGCTTCAAGACATAATTGAAAAAGAACGAATAACATCACTCCTTGTGCACAACCTTCATATTTTATAAAATCTTTAGAGAGGTAGATGCGGAGGTGTTCCAACGTCTTTCAAATAATAGGACATACCATTTTATGTTTTGTTGTATAAGTAATAGTGAAGAAGAAAAATATTCCGTAGCCTAAATTTTGAAAAATTTTTTCTAGCCCATAGTAATTCCTGATACTGAAATTTATTAAACCATACTCATAAATACTCGCATTATCAAAAGTTCAGAATCATGCAAGTATGGTGAAGATATTCATGTATTCTACGATGTAAAGTATCGTAATATGACTCCCATAAGCTAATATGATGCCTTTTCATTGTTTTTATTTTTTTACTATTATATTTGCGTTTGTTAATTGCAATCCAAAGTGTATTAGAAAATCTATTAATACATATATACAAGAATGGCCATTGGCCTTTAGAAGCTATTTATAACGGAAAACAAGTTCATCTTCTATGTAGTCAAGCTTGGTGATCTGGAAATTACCAACCAAAACTTGGCCAACTCTGAATTCACCAGTATTGAACTTTTCTATAACATCCTGGGTACTTTCCAAAGTGGCCTTTAGGTTATTGAAACCTAATACGTGAACGCTGATGTTTCCGAATTTAGGATTACTTTTAAGCAAAAGCTTGAAAGTGAATGGTTTGGATATTTTTCCTTCGTTGAGTAATCTAAGATACTCTTTGAGAAAAATGCCTTCCCAGAATTTGTTAGAGAAGCTCTGCATTTTCTTATTGATAAGTTCACAAGTCTGTAAATGATTACCCATATAGTACAATTGGGTGTCTTGAATATTAGATGTAGGTATATCAGCCCTAGATAATAAATATTCCTCAATCTTCCAGTGGTTTATCATGTCAACAAATCGTCTCAAAGGTGACGTAACAGTAGCATATCCTTGAAGACCCAAGGATTCATGTGGTTTCTTTTCAACCAGAAATTTTGCCGATGTTAAAACTGACAAGACTTTTGAGACATCTTCAATGCTCAAATCTTCATTTGTCAAATACTTTCTTTTCGATATTTCTCGAAGCTTGTTCAAGATAGAGTCTTCCAATTTCATTTGTTGGTTCCTATGTATTATAGAAATGTTATTCTTGGTTGCGAAAATCGAGGCAGCATAATTGGCACTTATCATGAAATGAGATACCAACAACTGGGATTTAGACAGAATACCTTGATCAGCCCCATTTAATATCGAAACGACGGCCAGTCTATTAGCACTTGAAGGATCCTGTACTGTTAGTTCATACCCATTCTCCAATTCTTCAAATCTTTGGTCAAATTTCCCTGTTGTGTAATCTACTGTGACAGATGATCTAGGTATACTCATTTCAAGGCCATTCCCAACCATGATTCTTATGTCTTTAAGAATTGTGGATATATTATATAATTTGAATAAATTTGACGAATGAACATCCGTGACGGTGTCCTTCTTAAAGGACTCAAACTCGCTTTCATTATTGAGAATCTCATTCACCTTACTGTAAGTAAAGTTCTTAGGAAAATTATGAGCCATACACAATTTTATATCAACTGAAGACTCAATATCCTTTAAAACTCTATTAGAAAACTCGAGATCTGGTTTGAAGAATTGATCGTTATTCTTTTGCTTAATATAACTGTCAACTAAGGACTTATCCAAAGTATACTGGATAACAAAGGTTCTCGTTCTAGGAGTTTCACCTAAACCAGCAATTTTGGAAATGATATTCGGAAGCATCATAGATGGGCCCTCCGGTAAATAAGTGGTAGATCCTTTACTAAAGGCGATATTACTAATTGTGGAGAATGGCTTTACGTATGAAGTAGGATTAGCCACATGAATTGATATAATATACTTCATTCCATCTTTGCTAGTGTTAATAGAAATACCATCATCAATTTCGTGAGCCGTTTCTGAATCAATGCAATAAATTGGCGTATTTCCAAAATCTTCTCTAATTTCAGTTAATGGGTCTGAAGTATAAAAATCATCTGTTAACTCTATTTCATTATCCTTAGGAGAAAATGCAACATCAAACCCTTCTAAAGATGGGATTGTATTCGATTTTGCGTGTTTAATAGAATTACCCTTCTCAACTAATTCCCTGAGTCGGTGATCCTTGCTAGAGAACAAATCATCCAAGTATTGATAATAATCAGCAGAAAGATCAGACATCAACAGCACATTATTATTTGGCAATTGCAACGCATAAGACCAATTAGCAGGATTTTCCCATCCGCAAGACGATGGATTTAAAGGGTCTTCAAGCATTTGTAATAACTCAAACCCTCGAGCTCTCGAATAATCATACGTCAGAGAAGTATATCTTTCGGGATATAAATTTTCTTCCTTCAAAGATTTATCGACTAGTCTGATCACAGAAACAAGTGCTGTTTCAGCTGCTGGATCGTTTGTGAAATTTCCGGCTGTATAATCTTTAAAAAGTTGAACAACTTCATTATAGTATTCAGGCACATCTACCTTTTCCTTTTTTAGTTTCTTGATCAAGTAATCGGCAAACTTAACATCCCCACTCTTGAATTTCAAAAAAGAAATAGTCTTCTCAAGAAGGTCAACATTTCGTAAAGGCAAAATATTCACACTTAGTGGTGGGTTCGTCGAATTCTGTTGATTTATATTCCACAATCTTCCTTGAGTTCTTAGTGCTAATATTAATGACATAAAAGTAGATACAGGATATGCTTCATTTGCAAACTGCATCCATGACACGTCTTTCGGAACCATTTTTCCTAAATTTGAATACTTGATTTCATTATCAAAATCAGAAAATGAATCACTCAATTTTTTTCTTAGTGTTTTAAATAAATCAGCTTCTCCTTGTGTATCACTTCCTTCCCTAATCAATTTTGGAATCATATTCAAGCTGAACAGCTCTACATAATGTAATAATAAAAAGATAGAGATGCTTCTAGGGGAGTCAAGGCAATCGCCATCTTCATCATATTGCAAAACCCTATGCAAAATCTCCAACTTCTGAGATATTTCAGGTATCTTTTCAAATGTCTTTATAGATATTTGGGTCAAAGCTTTTGAATAAATTTCACGAGCCCTTATTGGGATATGGTACGTATTGACATCTGAATTTGTTAACAATTGTGAAGAGGCTTGAGCAACGATAAAATCACCACCAATCTCTGACGAATCAACATGGCCTTTATTACCATCATTCGCAGATAATTTTCGAGCCTTTGAAGAAGCCTTGCGAATTTCCTTTGGTTTAGATTGTTCTGATTTTGAAAAGGTTGCATCAGTAACCCCGACAGGTGCCATATCCAAGTATTTTGTCTCAAGTTGTACAAAGTCTTTGATAATTCCAAGTAAATGGCTTGGGACCGCACCTGGGAATCTCAATTTTATTAATTGCTTAGGACCATATACTATTTCACCTTCCCTGTTAATAAATGTGTATGAATTAGAATCAAGATCGGTTGGGCAAGATACAATAATGTACAAACTAACACTATCGTTATTTAGAGCAACTAAATCACCAGCGCTAATTGCATTTGAAGCACTTTCAGGCGATATTGTAGCGTTCTTCAAATGATTTTCAAGTTCGGTTTGTATTAACATCTCTTTGTTATAACCTTTCGTTTTCGTTTTCGCCTTGACTAAGTTCTGAGGTATACTTCTAGCCAACTTCTTATAGTCATTCAACCAGGAGTTTGATGCTTCTTTAAACCTCTTGTTCATTCTTATTTCTGCATCTTTGGATATCTTGTTAAAAAGTGTCGTGTTATCCAATGCCAAATTTAATGATGAGTTCGCCGGGTCAAAATACGATGCCTTTTTATTTTGAAGAATAGACCTAGTTGCATCCGCTGCATCTATATTGTTCTTGGGTATCTTTTCACCTGAATTCAAACGTGCCTTGTCTAAATTATCTTTCTTCTTTAATTCGTCTCGGATGCTCAAAATACTATGTCGAGCCTTTGGTAGAGCTTTCAGAGTTGCATAAAGTCTTCTATCAAAAAGATAGCGTTTTTCAAAACGCTTGAGCTTAATCATATCTATTCATAAGCGTAATTTAATATGCTATCTTAAGTCATAAGTACTTGCAAAATTTATGAAAACTAGAGAGATGATAATGGTCTTCTTTTTTATCACGTGCAATATGATCTAAATACTATCAGGAAAGGAACACCATTGATACAAATACTCTTCATTAGACATTATTAAATTAATATATATATATATAATCTTACATAACCGATACAATCGAGGTCCCGTCTTGGAATCTAGTTCTGAAAACTCTATTTGCGTTGGTAAACATTCCTTCTTTCAAAGAAACAATAATAAATTGAGAACCCTTGAATCGAGTTTTGATTAAATGACCGATATTTTGAGTGTGTGAAAGATCTAAAGCTGCGTCAACTTCATCTAAAATATACATTGGTGCCGGTTTAAATTGCAATAACGCCATAATCAACGACAACGCAATCAATGATCTTTGACCCCCAGATAATTCGACTAAACTTTCTTTCCAAACAGGTCCCAACTTGACTTTAACACCTAGACCTTTAGTTACATCCTCGGCGTCGACTGGCACCAACTTAGCAAATGATCCTGGTAACAAATCTGCAAAAATATTTCCGAAATCAACAGAAACCTTTTGATAAGTGGTATTCAATGTATCCCTCTTATAACCATTCAACTTATCGATGGTGTTTTCAATTTTAGACTTATCCTTTTCAATAGTCCTTATCATTTGCTTTAAAGATGATTCTTTCTTTTCAACATTGTCTATCATATTCATAATATTTGTATTAACTTTACGCTTCATACCCTGGAATTTTTCTTTCAACACTTCCTCCTGTTCGTGGCATTCATCTAAGTTAATATTAGGGTACTTTTGAATTATGCTGTCCAAAATGTTTGAGTCCATGACCCAATCATGCTCTTGAACTAAAGTGTCCAAATGGTTCTTTAAATTATTAGTAATAGATGACGATTTTTCAAGTTCGTGGTTTAACTTTTGGATAGATAACTTAGAATTATTCAATGACTCATTTTTCGCCTGAAGTATTGATGTTAATTCGTTCATTTCTTCATTAAGACCTAGTAAGTTAGCTTTTTCCTCTTCTAATTCGATTTTCACATGTTCAAGATTTTCATTGTTTTCGGTGATACTTTCTTGAGTATTTTTTAACTCTTGATTGGATTCATTAATAAGATTTTGGCTATATTCAAACGATTCCTTTAAATTAGTCAATTCTCCTTGCTGCTGCTCGGATTCAATTTGCATTGACTGAAATTCGTCCGACTTTTCTCTTATTTCTTCTTCCTTATTGAGAACTTTATCTCTCAAACTTGAGACTTCTTTTTCTAATTTTTTCAACTTGGAGCCCTTGTCACTACTAAATTCCTTCATGTCCTTTTCAATTGAATTTATTTCATTCGAGTATGCCTTAGATTTCGCTTCTTCTTCTATTATCTGTTCATTCAAGGCTTTAATTTCTTGTTCATTTTTTTCATTTTCACGTAAAATTAATGAAGAAGGATTATTTTCAAACTTTCTCATCAACAAAGTTAATTCATGCTTACTTAAATTAATTTCATTTTGTAACGATTGAGTTTTATGAGACAATTTTTCGAACTCTTGTAAGTCTCTTTGAACGGTGAATAGTTCGTTTTGGTACGTCTTAATTTGATTTTGTAATTTGTTATATTTCTGCATGGCAATCAATATTGACGAATTGTTTTTTCTTGACCCTCCCGATAAGTTACCTTCTGGATCATATATATCCCCCTCGAGAGTTATTGATCTTGCTCTAATTTGTGGATCAAAGGTGACCATTTTTGCTGTTTGAGGGTCATTGCAAATAAATGTATTTCCAAATATGTATTGCATAGCTTTTAATAGCTCGTTCTCAAAATCAACCAAATTTAAGGCAAGCTCAACCTTATTGGGGCATAGCATCTTAGCTGCTTTTACCGCTCTATCATCGATAACTCTCGAAGAAATCTTATCTAATGGAATAATTGTGACTCTTTTTTTAAGCTCGCCCTTTTCTAACAATTGAGATGCTGCATCTGAGGTATCCACAATTACATTATATAATCTACCACCAGCACACACTTGCAAAGCCATTGCTTTATCAGCATTTGATTCGTCTAATGTAAACAATTGAGCTGCAATTCCCCTCACAACATTGCTGTCAAAATTTGGATTTGGCTTCGTATAATTGAATTCTACATTTCCCACTTCTCTTCTCAAGTAATTAAGTTCATTATTCAACTTGTTTACTTTGTCGCTAAGTGCAGATTCTTGCTGTCTAAGCTCTGATACTCTCTTTGAATCGTACCCAAATTCAGCAAGTTTAGACTCTTTGTGGTTAATTTCATGCTTATAAGATTCAATATCTTTCAATACGGACTCATTACTTTGTTTTGCAGAAGCTAGTTTAGATTTATCATTACTTATTTGTTTAGTAAGATGGGCGATCTTTAGCTTCGATTGCTGAACAAAAACATTCGAGTCATTCAATTTCTCCTTAACCTCTTTAAGTTGGGCTAAATAACCTCCATCCGTGTCACCTTTAGATGAAACACCTGTAGAAAGCGTTGATAATAATTCTTCCTTTCTGTTAAATTCATTTTTCAATTCTGCCAACGCATCTTTGGCGTTTTTATACTGTTTCTCGTGGTTACTATAGATATCTGCATTATTTTCAAGGGCCTGTTGTAACTGGGAAATTTGCTGCTCTAGTTTAGTTAACTTTTTCGTCTCACTTTTTATATTTTCAGCTATAATATCTTTTGAGGTGTTCAAACGAGTAATTTCATCGGAATACTGATTTTCTAAAGCTTCTAGTTCTCTAATTTTACCATCCTTTTTCAATTCTAAGTCTCTTTGCTTTTTTACCTGGTTTAAATCATCGGTTAAATTCTTTATTTCAGTTTCTAATTTTTCAACGTCTCTATTCAAATTGGTCATGATTGTTTCTCGCTCATTCAACATAGTCGAATGTTCGTCGAACTTCTTAGAATATAATGCATAGTCATGAGCAGCAATAATTCTAGACATCTTCTCCAAATCAGTCTGGATCTGTTGAAATTCTAAAAATGTTCTCTTCTCATTTCTCAACTTCTCGAGCTTAGGTTCTATCTCTTCTTGCAAAAGACTTCGTATTTCAATCAACTTAGACTCTTTTTTGGCCATGGTTTTTTGTGCCTTGTCTTTTCTTTCTTCAAAAGTTCTCGTTCCCGCTGCTTCTTCAATCAACGACAAAGTTTCAGTCGGCTTCATGTTCAAAACCTTCGTGATCTTACCTTGCATAATCAAGAAATTTGGATTGTTGATATTAAGCTGAACAGACTGAAATAAGTTCAACACTGTTTGCTGTTGTGCTTTGTGCCCGTTAACCAAATATTTTGAGCTTCCCCCAAGGATAATCTGTCTGGTTACACTAATTTTGGGACAGTTCTCAAACCCGATAGGAGATTTCGAAACTTCACTATTATCAAATACAATCGTCACACTGGCTTTAGTTACACCTGCCTGTCCTCTTTTATATATCAAATCTTGCAAGTTAGACGCCCTAACAGTGGACATCGATGCTATCCCCAATACAAAACAGATGGCATCCAAAATATTAGATTTCCCCGACCCGTTCAACCCGGTAATTGCATTAAATTGAGGATCCCATCCTGAAATCACAGTACGAGTAGCATACGACTTGAATCCGTCGATAATCAACTCCTCTACCTTCATTTCCTAAAGAACATCTATTATCTACTAACTTGATTAGATCAGTCTGGTTATACGTATTTACGCGCTTTGTTTACTATTTTGTAGATTTCCTAAAATGGTAGTAAGTCTTATTTTTCACTTCATTAGTTTGGAATTCTGTTTCGTTTGATCCTCTAGGGGCAAGAGCAAATTGTTAGCTTAAACCCATCACGCTAGCTTCTCATCTAGACAAGGTTTAGTTTGAATGCTCTTTGGTTATATTTAAAAAAATTTTACTTTTGACCTTCTTCATATTTCTGAAATAGTTGCAAGATTTAGTAAATTATTAAAAAATATATTCAAAGCTACTAAACACCAATTCATAATTTACCAAACGAAAAGAATGAAACACATATAAACATAATCTATATACAAAACTTCATAGCATTACTTTTAGCACCATTTATAATGTTTGCTTAATGGTACGTAGTGAGCACGATAATTAAAGGGACTAATCCTCCATCCTACATTAAATTTTATACTCTCAAAACATGTTTTTGGGACAGGGAGATATATGAATATTCAGAGCATTATATAACGTTCTGTTAAGTTTCTTTGAACTTCCCCTATACGTCATTTTGACAAGGTTTTAGACTAAAGTTGCAACTTTATCGAACATTGTCCCACGTGATTATTCCAAAACCGTGTTAAAAATTTGAATGTTTGTTGATAGTTGGCTAGTACAAGCATACTAGACCACATATTTCTTTCAAATATCTCGATATTTCGTTGAAAGCATATTTATTATACTTTGATTAGATATAGCGTAGTTCTAGGAAAGTGATCATTTAAAATAATTATCTGGTGGCAGTATTAAGGTGGAAAATTTCAAGCTAGCTTATATTATTTATCTGATTTGAAAAGATGGCTCAATCTATACAGATGACACCATATGATTACCCGTAAGTAAAATTTATCGGACAGAGATCGTTCTGGGTGTTTGAAAGCGTCTGGATGTATTTATATTTATTGAGGTGAAGTTACTAACTAAATATAGACCTGAAAGGCCCAAAAAGGAGCCATGGAGGTTGAGCGAGCATAAATACAAGTTTTATATTACTGGTATAATAATATTCATAATCACAGTCGTAAGAATGATGACTATGGGTACATCTTCATTGTACGCTCCGAACTTTTCATCATATCCGTCTGTTCAATATTTTGATTTGGCCAATTACGAAGGAAGCGACGACGGCTGGCAACGAGAGGAAAGAGTTTTATTTTGCGTGCCATTAAGAGATGCAGCCGCCCATTTACCGATGTTTTTCGGGCATATGAGAAACTTGACATATCCACATAATTTGATCGACTTGGCATTTTTGGTAAGTGATTCTTCCGACGACACCATGGGAGCTTTGAATAAGCATTTGCTCGAAATTCAAAATGATCCTGATGTGACGATGAGATTTGGAGAAATTGAAATTTTCGAAAAAGATTTTGGGCAAGCTATTGGCCAAGGGTTTTCAGATAGACATGGTTTCGCAGCACAAGGACCAAGACGTAAACTTATGGCAAGAGCTAGAAACTGGTTGTGGTCGGTCGCAATTAAGCCATATCACTCGTTTGTATACTGGAGAGATGCTGATGTTGAAACATCACCACCTACAATTTTGGAGGATCTTATGCATCATGGTAAGGACGTTATCGTGCCCAACGTTTGGAGACCGCTTCCAGATTGGTTAGGTAACCAGCAACCATATGACTTAAATTCATGGCAAGAATCTGATGGAGGTCTTCAACTAGCTGATAGTTTGGATGAAGATGCATGTATTGTTGAAGGATATGTAGAATACCAGACCTGGAGACCTCACTTAGCTTATTTAAGAGACCCTTATGGTGACCAAGAAGTAGAAATGGAATTAGATGGTATTGGAGGTGTTTCAATCTTATCTAAGGCCAAAGTATTTCGTAGTGGATCACATTTTCCAGCGTTTTCATTTGAAAAACACGCAGAAACAGAAGCGTTTGGTAAATTATCAAAGCGAATGGGATACTCAGTTGTTGGTTTACCACACTATGTCATTTGGCATATTTACGAACCTTCTTCGGACGATTTGAAGCATATGGAATTCATGGCTTTAGAAGAAGTAAGACAAAACGAGGAAGCAAAAATTAAGAAAGTGTACGACAAGGTCTGGGATAAAGCTTTTGAGGATGTTCAAGGCAGTTGGTCAAAGGAAAGGAATCTGTTCCTTAAGAATACTGATTTATCGCATATGAAACCAATAAAAGTTGATTGGCCGGGGGTTGACGACTGGAAAATTGATAACTCGAAAAGTGATAAACAGTTAGCGGATTTCAATCCTTAAGCTAAGCAGATTTATTTTTACGTTTATAGATTTTTTTACGTTCCTATTTGCATTAATTTAACAATTGTATATTAAAATTTCATTTACATGTAGATAAATTAAATATAGATCAAATTATATATGCTAATTCACTCCTTCATTCTTGTCAAAGTTATCTTTATACATGTAAAATTGTAAAAATATAAAACTGTCCTCAAAAATGGTACCAAGAGAGCCCAATAACCAACTTAAATTCAAAACAATATACTGTGAATCACTTCTGTAGAAGAGTATTTGACTAGCATAAGTTAAGTTTCCTAGGGTAGAAAAAAGGAAAAAAAGCAAACTCAAACCCTCTACCGATTTTCTTTGATGATTTCTGATAATTTGGGGAATTCTTGCACCTAAATATAAAATGGCAGATAAATACCCAACTATTTGGGGACCCATTTCGATACTAGAATCAGGTTCTTTTGGATCGCTAGAATCTGATAAGAAGTATCCTAAGCAACCAGCACCAAACACAAAAAGTATTGGGAGTACGTATTTAATGAAAATGCTATGATACTCAGGTTCTATTGCTATATCTGTGAGGGTAGACGATCTTCTTCTTCTTAATAATGGTGCATGTTCACTGTGATGATGGTGGTCTTCTGTATGGCCTTGAACCTGGCTGTTTTCATGGTCATGATTATGGTGTTCATGCCCATGATGGTGTACCTTATGATGTTTTGGATACATGCGAGTATAATACATATACGAAAATATCATCATTGCATCTGCAATGCAAAACCAAACTGCCAAAAATATCACTTCTGGTAATAATCCAGCCCAGAGTGCTCCAATCAAATTAAAAACATCACCCAAAAACCAGATGGAAATGAATCCAATGGAAACACCATCAGCAGATTTCAATCTCCATTGCTCGATCAACTGAGGCATCAATAATACAATCCAACATGCAAGGCTAAATAAGGCATTAGTATATGTTAATTAATTAAGTTATCATAGATTTGTACTTACGAAGTAGAACCCATAATACCAGAAACCGATGCTCGCCATGTGGTCCCTGATGATTGCAACATCAACTGATTCATATGCTGATGGAATAACGCAAACCCCATCTTCTCTTATGAATACCACTTAAATTATCCGTTAATTTCAAATTACGTATGACAATGAAAGTTTTTACCTGAAAAGCCAGACTTGATAAGGAATAATTTCGCACGCATCGACGAATGAGCAATAAATGCCAAAAATTTCAGATTTATGGCTAACTAAAAACTATTACAATAGATTCCTGGAGGTCAGAATTCAATATACGTGATTGAATGAATGCAAAGGGGTCATGTAGGATATATTTAATAAGATTTTTGTTCTAAATGTGTTTCTCTTTTGGAAGCAAATAATGAGTTCTCAATCTACTATATAGAGTAAAGATAGATTATGGCACAGCATAAAGAATATTGTATGCATTTAAGAAATAAAAGCATCGATTATAAATCTAAGCCTATAAACAAATAAATATAATTTAAATCTAGTAAACTTCTAAGATGTAACGACCATCTTCTTTCATGTCTTCCACAACCTTGGCAATGTCCTTGATTTCTTTACCTTCACGTTTGGCACCGTTAGCAACAACATCTTCCAAACAAGCAGTAATATCAGGAACAGGCCAAGTAGGACCACATAAGTAGAATGAACCATTTTTAGTGACAATAGCGTCAGTCAATTCATCGATACTTTCTCTAATCTTGTCTTGGATATAGATCTTCTGTGGTTGATCTCTCGAGAAAGCTGCACCGATGTGGGTCAAGACACCGGCAGATAAATAAGCTTCCCAGAGCTCACCGTAAAGATATTCTTCCTTCTTATGTCTAGAACCCATGTACAAGTAAATGTCACCAATCTCCATGCCTTGTTGTTGCTGCCAGATCTTTTCTTCAATAAAAGCCTTGAATGGAGCTAAACCAGTACCTAAACCAGACATAACAATTGGTTGAGTCGATAATGGTGGCAATTTCATAACGGAAGGCTTAACACTAACGACCAATTCATCGCCAACATTCAAGTCAGATAAGTATTTGGAACAGTGACCATATCTGGTACGACCCTTTGGATCAACCCAATCAACAACAACAATCAATAAATGCACAGCATTTGGATGAATCTTTTGAGAAGAGGCAATAGAGTATTCTCTTCTCTTCAATGGAGCAATAATTCTTACCAAGTCAGAAAATGAAGGTCTTGCAGATGGGAATTCCTCCAAAATGTCAACGTAAGTGCAGAAATCGACATCTTGTCTTTTCTTTAATTCTTCAGCACCAGCTCCACTAGATAAATTTTCTAAGTGATCCTTTTCCTTAGGGTTTGTAGCATACTCAGCTAAAGCTTCGTAGAATCTCTTTGGAGGTTTACCTAAGAAATCAACACCTTCAGCTAATGCTTGTCTTGCAGATCTAATCTCGAAGATTGATTGATCATCTTTGTTAGTGATTTCCACTAAAGAATCTGCGTCAACATTGTAGAATTCTAAGAATTCTTCAACTGCCTTTGAAGGGTTACGACCATGGATACCTAAAGCTTCACCAATTTCGTAAGTTAAGCCAGTACCGGTAGTATCAAACTCAATATGGAAAATATTTCTTGAATATTCAGTTGGAGTAAGTCTCTTTCTCTCTTGGACTTTAACAACAAAGTTTTTAACAGGTAAATCAGGTCTTAATTCCTGCTTTACATCATAGGCTTCAGGGAATGTCAATTTAGTTGCCAAATCCTTGTAACCGGCATGGACAGTTTCATCAACTCCTGTACTATCAGTACGTGGGTTAGGGAAGAACGAAGATTCGGTTGGGAAGAATGGCAATGGTCCGGATTCTTCTTCTTCTTCTTCTTCATTTTCTTTCTTTTCTACTGGGTCGTCTTCTAACTCAATCCATTCAGATAAAACCTTGATTTCTTTCAAACCATTCTTCTCGTCAACAGTGTTGATAAACTTATCTAAAACGGATGCTAATAATTCGAAACCGTTACCGTTGGCTTGCAACAATTTGTTAACAATAAAGCCATCTAATTCAGGCAAAGAAGCTCTCCAGAAGGCTAATTGCACCAAGAAATCACCCGAGAAACCTTTAGTAGAATCATTCAGGGAATCTAAATCCTCTAAGATCGAGTTATCAACTAAAACTAACTTATTATGGTTCTTAGCCAAGGTACGTCTAAAGTCAACTGGTAATTTAGGAATGATATCTTCTTCAACCGAGTTCTTAATTGGTTTAGAATTAGCAAGCAAGATTGTAGCACCTGGTTTAGCAGTTGCTAAGACATCATAGCTTGATAAGATAGAGATATCTTCAATCAATACAACATTAGCGGAATCAACAGATTCAACAGATAAATCCTTTGAAGTCGATACAATTTGTGATTGAAATAATCCACCACCGTTGATATTATCAAACTTGTTTCTAATACTGACAACCTTTGAGTCATCCAAAGACAATGATAAAGCCAATTTATTGGAAACATCAACAAAGGCACCATTGTCCTTACCCCAAACTAAATAGCCACCTTCTGGAGAAGTATTAGCTGTGATTGGTGAAGATGAAATAATTCTATCAGGAATGGCAAGAATTTCATCAACGTTCAATGATGGTAGAAATTCGCTCAAGATTTTAGTAATAGTGATAGGGGTCCAAACAAAGTTTAATGGGTAGACAAATTCATCAACACTTAAGTTATGGTAGTGACCACTCAAGAATAAAGCAGCGGTAATGTCAGCCTTCAACGAAGAAGATCTTGAACATTCAGAGCTACCTTGGCCCAAAACAACTAACTTACGAGCAGACGAAGGAATCAGTTGGACGAACTTAGCAGAATTGAATGGTAATGGAACACGAACCTTAATTAAGCCAACTTTAGATGAAAGCTTATTAATAGCATTTGATAATTGAGTGGACTCATGGGAACCGTAAATAACGAAGACAGTTTCCGGGTTTTCACTTCCAACATAATCAAATTGAGAGTAATTAGTACCTGCTAACTTGTTCAAGTTATTGAAGGCTACGTCGATTGCATCTTCAACGCTGGTTGGAGTAACATCCGAACTAGCCAACAAGTCTTGGTACAAACGACCTAACTCTTCAACAGACAATAACTTATTGAACTTGGTAAAAGTCTTAGAGAATTCAGGACCATCGAACAAGTTCAAAGATGGGTTACCGGTAAGGGAAGCCAAATAGTGGTTCAATAAAGTCAAGTGTTGTAATTCCAAACCATCGCTAGAGTTGACTGGTGTAACAACAGGGTAGTTCAATGAACGAGCAACACTCAAGGGAGCAATATAGTTAGATACTAAAGAATCGGTAGCAGTATCGTAGTCAACAGCACTGATATTGAACGATAATGGTAAGTTAGCCGATTTTCCGGCCAAAGTTGGGTGCATATAAGTCAAAGCATTAGAGCCAGCCAAAGTCGATAATGGTTGACCATTAGTCCCATTTTTACCAAAGTAACCTAAGATAGCGTTTGAGGCACCAGATCTCACTTGCAACTTATGAAAATATGGCACAACCCCAAAAGAGTTATGTCTTTGATATTGCTGAGACCAAAGCTGCAAATATGAATCTAACAAGTTGTCAGCCCCTGGAGTTTCATAACTGAATATTTTACTTGAAATAGCATAAATTGTTTGACTAATAATGGTCGAAGGTGATGTGTATGCTGTTCCTTTCAATAAACTTGGATCGACAGTAATTTCAAATGGGTTTGACTTGATAATGGAAGTTGATAAGATACTTTCATTACCACTGGTACTGGCAGACGCACTTGCGTTTGCGGAAATTGGTTCAATAGCGTGAGGAGCCATATTAGACACTAGTTATATCTCACTGAAATGTATAAAACCTATGCTTTATAGGGAAACTATATAACAAATAAGCATACCAGATAAAATTTGTATAAATTTTCAGTTATCACAAAGCACGTGACATGTAATCATAGTCATAAGCTTACTAAGATTATGACCTATCACGTAGCTTCGCTGATTCCCTTACATAGAGACCTTTGCTAGTATTGGCTATATACTCGGTATTACATTAAGATTTGACAAAACCGTTAGGACAAAAGAAAGCACTGAATTTCTTTTGTATTGCGTAGTTAAGTGTTGAGCCACAACAATCGGGAAGGATTTGAGATAAGGACACACGATAGACAAATGTGCTGAAAGATGAGCTACAAGTACTTCAATGAGCCTCGGAAATACTGCAGTTATAACTTGAAACTATTTTCAAAATGGAGACAGTTGTAATGCAATATGTTTAAAGAAATGTGTAGACCTGAAAGCTATCGCGGTAATTATAGTGGGGGAGAGTGAGTGCGCCATAAGATATGTATAGAAGAGAGATGCATTTATGGAGATCCAAGTGTTTGAGGGCATATAATGGCATTAGGAGAATTGATAATTGCATATTATTGTTGGATGCCTAGATAAATAGTGTGTATGGTCTTATTGGGACCTACGCAGGTGATATATGGAACGTGGAGGATGCTTTTTGCATACATTCACGTCAAGATGGTTGGAGAGCGAATTCCAAGACTGTAAAGAGTCTTACAGCCAATTACCTAGGAGAACCAATGCAAAGGGTAACAGTAAAGCATATAAAAGTAATAGCGATAAGGTTATAGTGGCGTATAGATTTGGTTTTAGTTAATATTACAATTACGAGGGTAATACCGAGGAATAAGTCCCACGCTATAACATAATAGAAAAAGCTAATTCCGGTAAAATACCGGTTATATTGTCCATCAGTGGATCTTTATTCACTTCCGCAATACAGTCAAAGCTGAAGACTAGTTTCTTGATACAAGCCAAGTCTTCATTGATCAAAAGAATACAGTGAAAATGGCCCCAGTACAACTGGCACAATCTCTGTCACCGGTAAAGTCCGAAGTTGACTTACATGAGCTCTCTGAAGTAGCTACAAAACCACACTCATTCAAGAATAATCCACACAGAAAAGCACCACCACGTCGTTATAAACCATGCAGACAAATCATAGGGGATGAAGTAAAATACTTACAGACCAAATCCAATATCAAAGTTGACACTCCAACATATACATCTATAAGTGCCCCACCTAGTTTGAAGCCCCAGAAGCATTACTGTGATATAACGGGATTGCCAGGCAAATATAAGAGTCCTTCCAATAGTTTACGATTTTACGACGTGGAAATATACCAGGAGGTTATCAAAAATATGCCTCCTAGTGTGGATCAGGAGTATTTGGAGTTAAGAGGAGCTAACGTGATATTAAAATGATGTATTGTGTCTATGTATTATATACCGTTCCAATTATCCACGATTTTGCTTATGCTTTTGTCAAACTTAGTCGATTGTAATATCGTTTCATTATCGGCCAAATTGCCAGATAAGTTAGTGAAGGGGTTACAAATTATATGTATATAGGACTTGTGTAACTGGGAAAATAAATCCTTCAATTTCATTGGTTTTTTTGTAGAAATTGCTGGAGACTTAGTCGATTCTTGAGCTGCATTACTCGATTCAGGTGCTGGTGAACTCTTACTGTCGTCTTGCTTATCTTCAGACGATGTTTCCCTCATTCCTAGACCAACTATTATTTTCAACCCGGTATTCGTTTCGTATCCATACACAGTTATATCATCCTGAATAAATAAAAGAATAGCCCCACCATTTTCCTCTATATCCTGTTGCTGTTCACGTAGACTGGTCGAAGAGGGCGATACAAATATGTCTAAGGCCATATGTGATAAGAAGTTGTATTTAAGATATTTGTTGGCATTCTCTGGATTTTCTGAATCCATTGGCCCAATGTCAAATGATTGGATATATAAGGGTACATCTTTGCGTGATACCAATGATACGAACTGTATTTTCTTGTTTACCTGAGCCATGTTTGATCCTAATATACTAAGTAGTAAGTAACCATATTGGTGATAATTATCATATTGAATATTAACATGTAAATTTGTTTACTCGGTTTACAGTTTTATTGTTTACAAACAGAATCCTATTGATGTTTGATCAGGATTAGATCATAGTAACTAGTGATTCAGGGGATAAGCAGTTATGACTGAAATTTCTCCTTCTTCAAAGAAAGTGGATGATTTCTTGTCCAGTATATCTGAATTATCACAAGAAAGATTGAGGGAAGACCAGAAAAGACGGAGAGACTTACAAAGAAATATTGATGATTTGAAACTGAGACTGAACAGCTCTTCTCCTATCAAAGGTTCATCGTACCAACCGCCGGTTTCGTATAGCTCAACAAGAGGCCATGGTGATATTCCTCTGTTGAAGTTCAACAGAAGTGGTAAACTGAATAGTGATCATTTTTCAACAAATATGAAGAATCTTGATGAAGATTCCCCACCTGAAATGCCTCAGAGACCAAGTAGCGTTGGAAGACAGTACATGGGTTCAAGAATTGACGATACACCTCCTCCAATGCCAAGAAGACCGGCTAATGCAGATGAAGAATTAACTCCTCCTATGCCTCCTCGCAGAGACGTAAAGAGATCAGGTCCTCCCAAACCTTCAAAACCTTCTGGAATGTCTTCCAAATTCGATGTCGAATTAGTAAATCCAGTTCCAATGAAGGTTAAACCAGAGCTGCGGTTGAAGCAGGATTTCAAGGAACCATCGAATAAGTTTAAGACTCCTTCAGCCGATGGACACAAATATAGGTCGTTTACTGAATTAGAAAATGATATTAAGAAGGGGTCTGACTTAGGTAGTAATACAAAGGATATGGTAGATGATATTTTTTCTGTGAATTCAAAAACTAATCCTAAGCCTGTTAAACCTATTAAATCGGACAAGCTTTCTACAAAACCAGCTGTTAAAGACAAAGGCGAAAAAACACCTAATATAGTACCGAAGCCTACATATCTTAATGCTTTGTCTGCAACAAAATATCACTCTGATTCACCTCTGGTGAAATCGGTTTCATCAGGCACAAAACAGCGATTTATTCCAGATCATAATGAACCAAGCGATGTATCGATAATCAAACAAACGTCACCTCAAAGGGAGAAGAAGCAGAATTCATGGCTTGACAGTGCTATAAAAAAGAGGGACACATTGGAATCACCTGTAAAGGCTACTAATAACCAAAAGGATTGGTCTGTTAAAAATACTAAACCGTTAGAGATTGGTCTGCTAGCTACAAAAAAATTGTCTGAGCCTCGCAGATCTGACTTTAATACACCCCCAAAGCCTCCTAAACCATCGCTCGAAAAGTATACTAGAACTGAGAATGAACTATTAAAAGCTCAAATGCAAAAATTATCATCATCTAAGAATAAGACTGCACCACCAAAACCAGCCAAACCATCAATTTCGAAATATGAAGAGCAGGATACGGGAATATTGAAGGCTCAAATGCAAAAACTTTCTCACGACAAAAACCCCCCTCCAAAGCCTTCGAAACCATCTCCTAAGAAATATCAGGAAGAGGACAATGCCATTCTTATATCACAAATGAAGAAATTAGGCAAAAAAACCAGCCCTTCCATTACTCGTGATTCTACAGAGGCAAACCCTGAGGGTTTGACAGCATTGGCAAAATTGAAGCCAGTAAAGCCTGCCCCTCTGTCGCTATCGAAAACTGCCCCATCTAACCCCATTCCCGAGCCGGTAAGGAAGCTTGAAAGTATGAAAACTTCTGACAGATCTCTCACAAGCTCCGCTTCTCCCGAGAGACCTGTGGCTACGAAGTCACCCTCATCTTCCGATTTGAACGCAAGTGTACCCTCTAAATCTCCTGCTTCATTCCAAGATCAGCTATCATCAATTATACGAGCCAGCACTGTACCGAATGTTCGTGCAACGAAGCCCGCATCGAATATTCCTAGGGCAAATACGCTACCATTGCGTGAAGAAGCCACCAATGCGACACAATCTAAGCTCATACACCCTAATAAGGGCCGTTCAAAAGGTCCAAAGAGAAGGTTACCTAAGAAAATAACCACCAACGTATCTACAAATGAAAAAGCTGGCGGTGCTAGTGGACCCTCAAATACATATCAAAAGTCCACGCAAATAAACGACTTTAAGCAGAAAAAAATTCCTCCCCCTATAAACAAGGCTTCAAAACAGAAAGCATTGGATAATCTTAAACCAAGCCGGAACTTTAGTGGAGAATTATTTATTTAAATAAATAGATCGGCTGTATAAGCATACCCTATTATTCAATTTTGTGTAATTTCAGCATGCCGTAAATTTCAACTTGTCCACTCTGACAATAAGCATTTTAGCAATAAAGGACAGAAACTCTTCTTAACCTTATCCTTAACATATATAACAACATTGAGTATGGAAGCAGTTACCGAACATTTTAACCAGTTGAGATCTCAACTCCCAAGCAATTTTCAAGAGGTGCAATCATGTCTTAACCAGTTGAAGGAAAAGATTCCTACCAGCTATGATGATGTTGAACATTATGTCAATGCTTTGAAAAATATTTCCACCGACGATATAGTAAGTGATTTTAGCAACTTCAAAGTGACCCCTATCACAGTATCTTTATCGATAACTGCTTTCACCACTTTATTTATTTTGGGACGTATTTTGGGTTCAAGTGGACAGCAAGGTAAAAGTAAGTCCAGTAAGAAGAACCAAAAGAAGCGTTCTAAAAAGAAGTTGACTAAGGCACAAAAGGCCAACGAGGATATACAGTCCATTTTAGACTTTGTTGAAGAGACATATGTCCCAGAGATTGACGAATACTTGGAGAATTACAAGACATTAAATGCAGATGATTTGGAATACAAGTACAACTATTTCGAAGAAATGTTGTTGAAACAGTTAATGAAATTAGATGGAATTGACGTTGCTGGAAACGATATTTTGAGAGATAATAGAAAGAAGGTCATAAAGTTCATTCAAGACCACCAAAGAAGATTAGATGCATTCAAAAAAGAAGTTAATATCTAGACATGTCATGCTTCTTTGACAATCGACTATTGTGATTCAAGGCAGAACTCATGTAATACTATATGTTATTCATAACTATGTAGATGTAACTTATACTTAATGAAGAAATTGTTTTATTTGTAATCGTGAACTGTGTAAGGGGCGAACAACTATTTTTCTAGATTAAACCTAAATCTTTCTTGACCATGGTCTTGCAAATAGGATGGTAGCTGCTTTCATATTTTGTGAATGTACTAATAGCAAATTCTTGGCTAACATAGCTTTGCAATAATTTGTAGCCAGGTCTCACAAACTTCATTCTACCTACTGTTCCTAACCATTTTGCAAAATTCTCAACTGTTTGATCTGTAGTGCTATAGTTTCCAAATTTAATAAGCAATTCATTCCAGCTAGATTTAATTTCTCCATTAATGCTTGCTGCGTATAAGGGGTAAATTGATGGTAATGTCTTGATAACTTGCAGAGGAATAGGGTATTTTTCAAATGTTTCTGTCAATACTTCAAGGAAAAGTTTATGCTGGTCCGGTTCGAAATTTCCAATATCTCTAGATTCATCGAATTCAGAAAGATCCGTTGACTTAGAATTTGCAAATTCTGTCCATTTTTCAACTAATTTGTAACATTCGTCCGCTAAGCTGGTATCAAATACTGGGATATTAGGTGGTAACCCTTCACCAAATATCCAGCTTTTCCAATCAATTGCATCTAGAATTTCCTTTTTTCCACGAGGTTCAAAGAACTCATATAACGTGTCTATGAATTGGTAAGTGTCTAATGATTCATAACGGAATTTTTTGAAGTAGTATGGAATGAATGGATCAAACTCTTTGGTACCACCGACTTGTTGTTCAATGTAAAATAGAAAATTGAAACCTTTTTCGTATGGAATACGGGAAAATGCATCGTCTGGATCTGATCCATCTTTAAGATTCCAAACTATTGATGTATATTTTGGTTCTAAAGTTTTAACAGAATCAACTAATGAGTTCCAACCAACAATTGCAGCAAAATGTCTTCTTTTTTCTCCATATTCGGCTGCTTCAATTTGGCCTAATGACTTAGCTTCAGCAGCGGCTACTCCTCCAATTATTCTTCTTTCTAAATAAACAGTCCATCCCTCGTTTAGCCAAAAATGTTCCCACGAACAATTTGTAACCAAATTACCCAGCCAAGAATGAGCCAATTCATGCGCCATAACCTTAACTTGTGATCTGTCTTTACTTATTAATGTAGGTGTAGCAAAAGTGATATTTGGATTCTCCATTCCTCCATATGGAAAGCTCAGTGGTAAGACTAATGCATCGAACTTCGACCATTCGTAATTGAAGATTAATCCTTCAGCTACTTGAATGAAATTCTCCATATCCTTTTCAAATTCCCATTGACAATCATTCAATCCTACTTTTTCGGAATAAACTGTTGACCTTGGTCCTATTGGAGCAGATGCCAAATCACCCGATGCTAATGCGACCAAGTACGATGGTATTGGAATAGGTTGATGAAAATAATACACACCTTCTTCATCAGACAACTGTGGTCTTCCGGACATAAGACATGGGTATGGAGATTTGACTTTCATATTATACGGACTCTTAGTTCCTGGGGTATCGAAACATGGAAATAAACTTCTGGCATGAATCGCCTGGCATTGGGAAAATAAGTATGGGGCAATTTGACCATCTGTTGCTTCTTTGTCTATAAATTGTAATGCTGTACACTTATCTGTAGTAGCATATTCAATGCTCAACTTAAATTCTTTGTTAATTGTAGTTGGTAATGAAATTTTCAATGGTGACCCAAATGGCTCCTTCCTTTTGAAAAGTTCATAATTATCACTAGGTATGCCATTTATTCGTACTTTGCTAATCTTAAGATACGAGGTATCCAACACAATGCTTGTTGTATTCGGTTTTCTGGCAGTTAACGTATAAGTTACATTCCCCAGAACTATCTTTTTGTCGAATGAAATACTAATATCTAATTCAGTATTCAGAACTTGAAAGTCTTTATAATTGGAATTAGAGCATGGATCTAACTCAGGACTAACCACAGGTCGTTGTTTGTTAATATACTCTTTAGTCATTAAGTGATAAATATATAATATCGACCATCTACATTTTCATATTCGCAAAAAATATCAACTGAAAAAGCTGTTATAAATTAAAAGGTAAACCATTAAATGTCTAATTAAATACTATACATACTGTACGCGATAATAAATAATAATAAATAAAGTAACTACTTAGTAGTTTCATCAGCTCCAGTAGCATTTTCTGTAGGCTTCTTCTTCTTTTCCCTCTTCTTCGTAGCTTCAGCAACTAATTCTTCAAATACTCTGGCTTCTTCGTCTTCAGCTTCTGTTCTTGTAATACTTGAAAATACTTCGCCAATTAACTTTAAGCCTTTGGCTCTTGCAATTCTGATGTTCAATGGCACTTCCTTATCTTGCAATATATTGTCGCAGACACCACGAACTGTACTTTGAATTTCGAACCTTGAACCAGACCATGCAGCCGCCAACACTTTACCCATCAAGTATTTCTCCATTTCTGCAATATCTTCAGCTGTATGCTTTTCAGGTATCTTTTCTTCTTTTTTGTCATCAGTTTTTTTGCCTTCACCCTCTTTGGCATCTTCACTGGTAGTCTTATTTGCTTCAGCAGCCTCTTTTTGTTCTTTCTCTTTCTTTAATTCTTCAATTTCTTTCTCAATTTGGTCAACTTCTTCAGCCTTTTTCTTCGCGTCAGCTTGTTCTTCAGCTTCTTTCTTAGCATGATATTCATTATCTTCTTGCATTTTAGCATACTCTTGCATCGTCAGTTGTGCGTCCAAGGCACTTGTAATAGTCTTGAAGGTGTCCCTGACAACCCCACCTTTCTCTTTTACAGACCACCAGAGACCACCAAAACCTAAAAATGTTTGATTCTTTAAAAAGATCTTCAGCTTGGTTTTATAGACCGATCCAATAGTGTGCAAGATTTCTAAACCAAAACTTTCCATCTTCAACGATTCCGCTTCGTACTTTAATTTCTGTTTGAATGATTCTGCAACGTCTTCCTTCATATCCGTTTCAGTGAATAATGAAAGCTTGTCGATCAATTTTTTGGCCAATTCCTCTCTCATTTCAATTTTCTTTATTCTACATTCTTCTTCGAATTTTTCAAGTTCCTCTTTACGTTTCAACTCTTCTTTTTCTTCTTTGGTCAATTCCTTCTTATCTCCATCCTTTGTGGCTGCATTACTAGCACCTGATGAATCTTCCAAATATAACTTTTGGGTTTTGTCATGTAACTGAACATCTTCTTCGTCCTGCGATTTGGTATTAGTAGGATAATCACTAGTAATAGTCGCTGATGGTTTAGAATCACTAGTAGCAGTACTAGTAGTAGTAGTCGCTGATGGTGTAGAATCTTGTGCTTTAGACTCGCTTGCTTTTGTACTGGAATTTTCGCCCATCTTTTCTTCGTCTTTTGTATCCTTCTTTTCCTCATCTCCATAACCCGATAGCTCAGCAGACTTGGTCAACTCCTGAAGTAAAGAAAGTTCACCAATCCAGTCTTTAAATGCTTCTCCTCCAAAAATCATAGAGAAAAACTCCGATGGATCTTCAAAACCTTCACTAGGAACCGATTCTTGTTTACCATACTTATCATACTTTGACCGTAAATTATCGTCTGACAAAACTTGATATGCCTCCCCAACTTCTTGGAACTTAGCTGCTGCTGTAGGGTCTCCTGGATTCTTATCTGGATGAAGTTTAATTGCAGCTTTTCTGTATGCTTTCTTTATGTCCAATGAAGTAGCATCAGGCTGAAGATTTAATAAATCATAATATGTAGTATCTACCACCATTGGTTCAACCTAATCAAAAGTTCTTTTCTATTACCAACACTATTTCGACTATAAGCCTTTCAATTATGGTATTAAGATGCAAATATGACCTTCTATACATTGTCTGTGGCAATTTATCACAAGATGACATGGAATTTACGCGCACGACTTTTGATGGATAGAAGATAGCTAGGACTACTACTACTTCATAAACAACGTTCTATATTTGTAATATTATGTCAATTCAATAGTTATATACAAGAAGAAGATTAAGCTGAATAATACACTTTTCTCAAATCAACCAATCTCTTACCTCTACCAGCAGCAAGGTCCTCTAAAGGTCTTTGCTTGGTTAAGGCTTCAACGAAACCTTTGGTAACGTTCATTGGGTTTCTAGACTTGTAGATTTTACCTCTCAAGTCCTTGATACCAGCGGCCTGACACACTTCGAAGATGTTAGGGTTGACTCTCAAACCAAACCCGGATGGGGCTGATTTAATAAATAATTTGACCGCATGGAATTTGTACTCAATATCACCTACAATGGTTCTCTTTTCATATCTTGGAATAGGGGTCAAGTTCTTTACCGCGTTCCAGTGGGCCTTGACCAATGCAGTTCTCATTCCGTCTCTAGACTTACCTTCACCTAAACCAATCATACCATTTTTGTCACCTACGACGGTCAAGGCATAGAAGTTAGGAATCTTACCTTTTGAAGTCTGACAAGAAACTCTCTTCATGACAATTGGGCGAACATAAAGGTTAGATATATAACGTTGATCTAAACCTGTCAACTTGGCTAAACCTTCTGCGATTTCCCTTTTACCCTTCAATGCAGACGAAAATTTTTTGTTAGGACCAGCTTCCGGCTTGAAACGCAAGGCTAAATCAGTTCTGTCGGCTGCTTGGATTTGGGGGATAGGTGGATATGGAGAGCGATTCTTGGGTTGGTTTGGATATATGATAGGCTCAGTCCATTTTGGATCAGTGGTCGAGTAGTCTGACGATTCATCTGATGGAGCTACTCTCGATTTGGTTTTTTCTCCTTGCTTTTTCAACTCTAATACAGTCTCTGGATCCACCAATGATTCAGTAATCTTGATACTTTGTAATAATTCTGGTGTATAGAACTTGGACAAGAAATCAATATGTTTGTCGACTTTTGAGGCTTTACTACCAATAATTTTGGATGTAGAAAATGCCTTACCCCCTCTTATTATACTGGAGGGACCAGGCAAACGAAATGTACACTTAAACATCCTCACTTTGTCGTTGGTTACCTTGATCTAAATATTGGAGTAGTGATAAATGAATGAATTTTTCATTTTTTCAAATTTCGAGATTCATCTTACCCGGACTTTTATATGCTATTCCAGTCAATTTTGCAATCACTTTCATCCTATATTTCCATATAATAACTTAGATATGACAATGCAACAAGTTCTACGTTAGTAAGTAATGTGGTATTTAAATATAGAAATAATTTATAATATGAAAAAATTGAATCGTTTAATAGTATTTCATGACATCACCATAGCCCAAACTACGGAACATCAGATACAGATTCAAAACTTCTATTGTGCACCCAAAAGACTTCATAGTGGACAGTAAATATGATCTGAGTATATTTACTATTTATATAGCCAAATAAATAGTGCAGCTGATTTGGCACAAGATTTGATGATTGACAGTCCTGTATTCCTATGTTGGTAATACTCACATACAAATACGAGAAATGAAGATTATTTATTAAAGAATTAATGATTGATTATGGCTATGCTAAGGGAAAATGGCTACAGTTATCTTCAGTTTCGTCATATGTTAAGGGGTATTAATATATCAAGACATTTATTTTTCATTCTTTAAAAAATCCATAAAATCTAATTCTTCGAGGGACTCTGAATGCTCCGTTGCACTTGACCATTTTCTGTCATTTTTATTGGAATAATTGATGGAATGGAAATTATTATTAATTGCCAAGGAAGGATTTATGTACAGAAACAGCATATCATTAGGAATACTGTTATTATTATTAGCAATACTGTGCCCTCGTATGTTTGGTGGGAGAAACGTTTTGTCGCCTGAAAGAATACCAGAGAAATCATGCAAATTAGCATCTTCCGCACAAAAAGACTCGGTTTTCAAATAACTCATATTATCAGATTGGTGAACTTCCAGAGGTTTTGGCAATGAGAATAACGGAAGAAATGATATCAACCTTCGCCAGCGAGGGTATTCATAGTTTATGGTTTGGGACTTATCAACTTTGATTGTTGTGATTTTCCAGGGCTTTTCTCTGATTAAAAATACAGTAGTATCCACGGCACAATTAAATGGTTGCATGAATGCTGCAGTTCCATTCAACCATATATGTGGCTTCACAGATAGTCCATACCTCAAGTCCATGCCATGAACCACAGTAGTGAAGATCCACAATAGAAGATAGGAAACTGGGTAGATAAAAATCGCTCTCATCTGCCATTGAGCCTGCAATCTGCGAGATCTGAAATGCTGAAGAGTTTCATTGCTTATGTCACTCTGTAAAGATGAACGATTGGCATTATGTAAATTTGTTTCGTCATTTTTTGAAGCAAGCGTAAAACAGAACAAATATCCCATAAAGTTTTTAAACATTTTTGTGAATCTATGACGCCTACGGCGTGGATCATCGACTAGCAATGTGTTCTCGACTTCACTGTATTTTTTCTTTACATGCCGATAAATGCAACAATATATAACAACTATCGATGCCATAATAATGTACCGAGGGATCCAGCTTAAAGCTAATCGATACCAAATTGGACGACTGGGAGTATAACACCAATTGGTTAACGGTACATAGCCATGATCACTAACGAACGGTATCGCAGCAAGCACAATTGGAAGCAATATAGACACCACATATACACTATGCCTGTATCGATACAATCCACCTTCATAGTTCGACCCTCGTTTAACTCTATTATTGGGTTGGAAAACCAATAATGCAACATGAATTGCAAAACTCAAGATTGCGATATCTGATCCTTCGATTGCAAACGCAGTAAAAAATCCTGATGCTTTGCAGAATTCTAGATTGTTATACGCCCCGTAATTCGCCAAAACAACCGTTGGGTATACCAACAAGAAAATGGCCTTTAGTAAGTCATGTAGAATCAAAAAAATCACCAACTGATGCCTGAAAACTCGTTTTCTATAATCAATGGCTAGAAAAAAATACACCCCAATGAATCCTGCAACTATTGAAATCGAAGCTGAAACTATCGATATAATCCTCTGTCTATTAGCCTGGTGTGTAGTGTAACGGCTGAGATCGGCCGTATATGGCCACTCTGTGCTAGTTTCAAAGACATTAGAGACTATTCCAGATGGCTTAGTTAGCTGAACAAAATTCGCATTTCTATTTATGTCCTCCATGAAATACATGAAGCTGAAACGGAACCTATTAATCGTGGACCTTTACATCTATTAGATCCAATGAAGATATTCAAAATATCATATTTCAAGATAGTACGGTCATGCAGTCCATCGTTCTAGAGTTCAAAGCGAGGTGAAATTGAGTATGTCATGCAACTCCATGTTAAGATCTGCTTTGTGCCAAATGTTGCACTATAATCGTTGCTGTATGTCACATTATGCAGACCTCACAACAACAAGACACCGATTTAATAACGTTGCTTTTTATAGGTATATAGGTACTGTATGATGGATCAACTACCTCAGCTCATTCCGTTCAATCGCAGCATTATTAATTACCTTTTGGTGCAAAATTAATGGCTAGGCTTTTGTGGGGTGCAGTTAGAGTAGCTCATAAAGGAGACTTATCAATTGAAAATTCATTTTCCGTTACGGTTCTACTAGTATACGCTTATATTCATGTAACTACTGCTATATAACAAAGTGGGACTAGCTTGCTGGTACAATTGATCATTTGTCTTTGAATACTTTATAATAGGATAAGTTATATGAGTAACTTAAAAGCTCTTACGAAAACATATTAATTCCTTTCAAGATGTTTGTAACGCTATTGATAATTATAGATAGATAACTATAATGGCTGAAAAACAACTAAACAGTATAAAATCTAAAGGGCGTAAATACTCAGATTCGAAATAAATAAATTTCATTATCATAGTCAAACACAAGAGGGTGTCTTTATTAAAGTAGTTCACAAATGCCTATTATGATGAATCTGGAAACCGATTCGACGAAATGTAATGTATGCAAAAACTCAATAATTAACCCATTGGTGCAACGACTGGTGATTCAGGTTCCAGTTGAGTGAGCTCTATTTGAGACTTCAGCTTGTCTTCTCCGAGTTCATTATTCTTCTGCTGTAACTCAATTACTTCCATTTTCAACTTTTCAACTTCTTTCTCTAATCTCTTACCGAAAACATCAATATAGTATGTGGCACCATTGTATGAAGCCCATATAAATATGAACAGCATGAATGCCCCACAAGCATGCTTATACCTGAACCAAATTGGGCAAAAACTCATGGTCAAAATCTGATATCCAAATTGAATTAGCGTGAAGGCAGTGATTTGCATCCACGTATATGGCAAAGAATTGACAAATTTGCCCAAAGGATCATTCTTGTTTTTCTTCTTAAGATAGGTGAATGAAGTCACTTTACCCTTTTCAATCTGTTCTTTTCTCTTGATAGTGATAAAGTAGTGATAGGTCACTTGCCAAAGAGTGTAGTAGATGGAGGTCCAAATTATCCCATTGATAAAGTTCCAGCGATCGATACTGGCAACAGCTGGAAATCTTACGGCCCTATATTCCTCTGGCAATTCGTGCACAATAACGAACAACGTTACTGGGGGCATAATATGTATAAATGAACTGGTAGACTTTTCGATAGAATGCAATACAAGCGAGTTTCTCCACGTAATGACCGCAAATGATAATGTTCCCATGGCCAACGAAAACACCGATACGAAGAGTGGTTTCGAGTCTGGGAATCCCCAAATAAATAAAATTAACAATAAATTGACATAGTAACACAAATCCGCCAAATAGTATTGAAATGAAAGCTTGAAATATGTGTAGAACCTGATAGGCATCAACACACAGAACAAAGCTGTGTGAAACACATGGAACCATTGAGGGTATTTCCCTATCAAAAACCCGCATGTGGCAATCAAAGATATCGCTAACGCATAGAATAGCTTCTCAGTAGCTGATGAACGCAAACTATCATGAAGTCTCTTATCAAATTTCCCTAAATGAGACATGAAATTCTCATTGAGCTTCATCAACTCGATATTCGAGTCCGTGTTTCTTGCTTCGTCCTTGAGCTGCTGAAATCTCTGTTTTGTCTTCTCTTTCATCTTGTTGAACTTCTTCTTCGTGGAATCACTCACCATATCCACATCAAACCCAAAGTCAAAATCCGACAAAAATAGCAACTTAGATAAATCAATAAACGATACACTGGTCGACGAGTCGCTTCTCTTCAATGTATAGGTACCGCTGCTGCTCTCATCATCTTCAACTATGACCGCAGATTCATCCTTACCATTGTCTTGCTCGTTCTTTCGGCGCAAATTAACTTCCAGTAGCATAGAACTATCGTCAATATCATTCGATCCAGTACTAGAAACCGAACTCATTCGTCTTTTATTAAAATTACAATTCCACTTACTGTTTTGAAGTGAAACCAGTGACAGTGATGATATATAAACCATATTATGTAATTTTGTGTAATCGAAATCTGGTAATGCCTTAGTACTTGCTATCAGTATATCTCTTCAAAAAAGTATTCTATATTACAAAGAATATAAAATACTACATGTTTAGGATAATACTTTGTTATGATCACTATCAATATTAACATATTACAGTGTTATGTATAAATATTAGTATCATAATAAATACATGTGGTTACAAACCCACGTTTCCCAATCATAGTGGCTGCTAATTCCACTTAGTAAGAAATTATGCGAGTCAATGACCATTAGAAGATAAAGAGAGGCTTCAGTAGTCGTATGACAAGATTCCTAGTAAAGAAACTTTTTTTGACCAGTAATCATCCACTAGCAAAACACCCGGTTTATATTGGATGGAACCCATTTCTATATTCGGTCAGGTGACCTTTTCCGAAGGGTGATGAAGTATAGAAGGCTAAGTCTAGAAGACGAATTTTGAAGGTCAAAGTGGTAGAATAAGAGGGAAGATCGAGATGGAGAATCAGAATTACAAGCCGGTAAACTTTTTGGCATTTAACTTTGCTGGGTTTGCGTGCATTGCGTTAGTGGTTTTCCTTTCGTCTACGCAGCCATTCTTCTTAGACCTGGTGGTACGGGTAGACAGTAAGAAAATTGGAAATATAATAGGTACTTTGGGATTTATAGATGAGTTGACATCGGTCGTAACATCCCCTTTGATAGGGACGTTATGTGATAAGATGAATAACATGGTTAATGGTAGTGGGATGCGGATGGTTGGTGGGACTAGGGCCATTGAATTTGGGGGATTCGGATTGATAGGATTAAGTTTGATTGGATATGCCAAAATGGGGTCCAGTGTGGACTGGTTGTATTTGTGGAGGCCCATATTTGCAGTTGGGGTTACTGGATGTATGAGCATGGTGACAGTGATGTTGAACGAATTGTCAAACTCCGACTTCAAATTGGCATTCTGGAAGAAACAAAATGAAGCTGTTGAGCATGAATTTGAAGAAAATGAGATGCTTGAGCCTGATGGGTCACATACAGTAGGAGAGGTTCCAGTCTGGGAAGACGGAAACAAGAAACATGGAAGATATGCAGCTTTTATTGGAATATCTACAGGTTTGGGGGCGATTTTTTCAGTATCTTTCTTCCTTCCAATGCCATCTAAACTTTCAGACTCATTTTCTATACCAATTAAGGAGGGACTTCAGCTGTCCTATTTAATTCTAGGATTCGTAGCCATTGCTGTGGGGAGTATTTTATTGGTAACTCTCTATGATTCTACAAGACATAATAATCCAATGCCACACACCAACAAAGCTGGATACTTTCAATTACTTCGAGAAGGGGTTCTTGCGTCAAAGGGAAATATTAGAATTCAATTGGCTTATTTGGGGTCATTTGTGGCCCGCTCAACTACGGTGGCCATGTCGGTGTTTATTCCGTTATTAGTGTACAATTTCTACTACAAGAGCGGAATATGTGGTTCGGATGGAGACGACACACCGTCGAAACAAAGCTGTCGTGATGGATACGTATTTGCTGCAATTTTGACTGGTGTTGCACAGACAGTAGCTCTATGCTCAGCTCCATTGTGGGCATGGCTTATAGACCATCCACTGATCGGTAGCACCAAATCTTTATTTATATCCTCATTTCTAGGAATAATAGGATGCTTTGGGTTATGTATCATGGGCTCCAAGTCCGATATCTACGACCCCAGAACCGCAGGTTCCTTCATAGTCGTGAGTTTTATTGGTTTATCACAAACAGGGGTTATAATTACAAGTATGAGTTTTATTAGTAGTTTGAAAAAAACTGGCGATTCTGCAGATACAATCGGTAGCATAAGTGGTTTATATTCTTTATGTGGTGGACTAGGCATTTTGATCATTACGAAAGTTGGAGGTTTATGGAGTGACCACTGGATTTTAGGTCCGTTTTTTGTTCTCGGCTTATTCAACCTTATTTTGACCGTAGTATCCGCCATTGGCTTATAAGCATGCTATATGGTACTATTAGATAGATATATGTATAATATATGGTAGACTTGGATCAACAAATCTCTCACGTGAATCCATTCAAAAAATGAAAATTTCGCTATAGTAGACTTATTAGTCTTTTGAATCAAGCCAATACCTACAAGCAGTAAGGATGATTGAGGTTCTATTGACAGTAGTACCATCCCTTTGTTGGATTGTATACCGCTGTTATCAATTACTTCAAACTCCCGTGGAAGGGTTAATCGAAGATTTGAATATAGAAATTCCTCATACACCCACCATTTGCATTGATTCAATAACCCATACTTCCGTGGTTATTCACTGGGATATTGAAATAGCATCTGATGAAAGCCTTATATACGTACTTTTGATCAATAACAAGGAAGGTATGTTTAACAAATTAATTTTGAAATATTTTTTGAAGCGATACTAACAAATATAGCGGCAACTATGGGCGTAACATCATGCCAGCTCAATAACCTTCTAGAGAACAAATTATACCAGATTCAAGTAGTAGCAATAAATGTGGTTACTAACTTTAGGTCTCAGTCGGCTCCGGTATTTATTGAGACTTTACCTAAGCCTGCAAATCAACTTCAAAGCAACAAGACATTGCCTATGATCACCAACAATGAAGTTAAAGTGTCGAGAATTAGCCAAGCTAAAAACTTTGATTCGAAATCTTCGAAAAATAATTTGCCTTTGTATTTAGAACCCGAGGATGTGAAGGCTAATAAATCACCTGAATCATTGAATGAATATCTTTTGCTCTACCAGAACGAGCTACGCAAGGTGAGGGAAGAATATGAAATGAATCATGATCATCTTGATCAAGAAATAGGCAAATTGAATCAAGAATTGAAATTCTATAAGAAAGAATATGAGCAAGAAACTGGTTCTAAGATTAAGAAAGATATCAATGTCAAGGACCTAGAGAAAAAGAGAGACAACTTAACTTTCCAAAAGAGTAAGATTGCTAAAGAGTTGAAGTCTTTGGAATCAATGAACGATATTTATAAGTCGGAATTGAATGATTTAAAGAATAAGGTGAAGAAATTGACAGAAAGGAAGCAGCAGATTATGAGATATGAAAAAACTGATCGTCTGAAAATAGACAGGCAAATTACAAAAGTTACGGGAGAAATTGAATTGTTGAAAGTAAAAAACGATGAAATTGAAGATGTCTGTAAAACTCTAACCGCAGAAAAGAAAGAGATGTCTATAGCTTTTAATAATCTCAAGCCATTGGTCGAATCATTTAACAGTGAAACAATTTTTAATAAAGAAGGAAATCTAACTCCGAAAGCAAGTGAAATATTGGAAAAATTATACAACCTTCAGCCAACTTGGGCAAATGATATTACGAACGAAATCTACAACTCAGTCAATTTTGAAATTAATTGGAAATCAACGTTTAGATCAGAAATTAGAAAGTTTCTATCAATTCAACATAGTTACGAAATTGCCAAAGTAAACCAAGATAAAAATTATCAGCCAGTTAAAATGTCTGAACATCAGGCTAGCATAGAGTTTGGTGGGTTTAGTAACGCATTACCTAAGAAACCTAAACGGAGCTTTTCTCCTTTGGCTTCTCTGCAATCACCAGTAAATGATGAAAATAGCAATGACCAAGTGAACGAATGGTATAATTTCTACGGGCAGGTTTATTCGAATGATTCGGCAGAACAGCTTCAGAGCTTACCAAACCAACAGCAATACAATGAACAGTTTGAACCTATGCCATCACAAGGAGTAACTTACGATGACACGGCTTACAATCAAGTGAACAACGGTCTTCTTAACTCCCCGATCCAGGAAGATGCTTTATTGCAAACAGATTTGTTGAACCAGGACCTTTTGACCCCTAATTCGTTGTTGAGGAATAATGACTCATATTTTGGTTTTCAGTCTTCGTTGTCCAATATTAACACTGTATGGAATTCAGGCATAGATACGAGAATGAACGCTAATATGAATACAAATATTACGAACACGAATATAAACCAAAGCAACCTTAATAATGGGTTATCTGGTGTCAATTCAAATATCAACAACCCAACAATCAATAATCCTAACATCAGTGGTTTACCCGGCACTAATATGTCCAACTCCAATTCAAGCTTGAATTTCGGGCTAGGCAACATGCCTGCTGACTTGAACAGCCCCTATAATGACTTTAATGGGAAGTATGGGGACCTACAGACCCATTACAATGACTTGAACAGATTACCGTATAATCCCGACATTAACCTTTTCAATCCGGTTTTGGACCGGAGTGTCTCCAGTCTCAACAACAAGTACTTTGCTCCTCAAAATGCCGATGTTGAGCTCAATGACACTCCTACATCTACAACAAGCAACAATCCTATCCTGTCACCAATAGGCTCTTTGCTTTCTCCTCCATCTCATACCACTCAGCACCAAAAAGACTTTGGTAATTTGTGGCTAGACAAACCCTACACCCTGCATAATAGAACCGTGTCGGGTTCCAACTCCCAGATTTGGAGAAATGATCATTTAGGCCATAGTCATAATTTCAATTTGCAATTGTTTTCGTCTACTCCTTCGTTAAGTAAAAACGAAAGTGACCTAGATTTGAGCCAAAATACCTAACCTCCGCTGCTTGTTTATACTTATTGCGAATTGAACCTATATATTGACTCTATATTGACTTCATACTGACTCGAGTATTTGCTGTAGGCATTTTTGTTCGCTTCTCTCCACCTCAAAAATGTAGTTTTTTACTTTTTGCCATCTGGAAAAAAAATGGCTATTGTTAGCTTGCTTAACGTTTCTTTATTGTTTGAACGGCATTTTTTTTTCGCAGTCGGCATATATGGAAAAGTTGCGAACTTTTTGACTGATGAGGTTCCAAAATCATAAAAGCCGCATATTACAAATAGAACTTATAAATATTTCATGGTTGACATTTTTCTCAACGGTTTGTCATCTCATCATATATATATAACAACATTTCGGGGAGGTTAGTCAGGAATAAATTATAGAAAAAAAGTTCAAGATAAAAGCATAGATTAATAGACTTAAGATGACAGTAGAAATAACCCCGGAATATTCTACTCATAATGAGTTCAGAAGTGATACTTTCACTGTTCCTACCAAGGCGATGTTGGAATCTATTCAAAACAGTACCTTTGGTGATTCCGTATATAATGAAGATAAAGCTACGTTGATGTTAGAAAAGAAGATGTGCGAGTTGACCGGAAAGCCAGCAGCGTTATTCTGTGTTAGTGGAACATTATCGAACCAAATTGGATTGAGAGCTAATTTGTTACAGCCACCATACTCAATTTTATGTGACTACAGGGCCCATGTATTTCTTCATGAAGCCGGTGGATTGGCCACTTTGTCACAAGCTATGGTTCACCCAGTGCATCCTTCTAACGGAATATACTTGACATTGGAAGACATAGTAGAAAATTTCACACCTGATGATGGTGACATACACGCAGCACCAACCAAGCTTATCTCGTTAGAAAACACCTTACACGGAACTATCATGCCTATAGAAGAGATTGCTAGAATCAGCGCTTTTGCCAAAGAAAATAATATTAAATTGCATTTAGACGGGGCTAGATTGTGGAATTCTGCCGCGGAAACGGGTATTTCGATTGAGAAATATTGCTCATACTTCGACTCGGTTTCATTATGTCTTTCGAAATCAATTGGAGCTCCTGTCGGTTCCATCTTAGTTGGAGAACCTTCACTTATTGCCAAGGCCAACCACTTCAAAAAACAAAATGGTGGTGGTATCAGACAGGCCGGTATTTTGGCATCGATGGCAATGGTGGCTATAGATGAGAATTTCGCAAAATTGCCTTATTCGCATACCCTCGCTAAAGATGTCGCAAGCTTCTGCGAGGATCACGGAATTGCCTTGGAAAGTCCGGCTCATACCAACTTTGTCTTCCTTGATCTCGTTAAGAACAAGATGAATGACTCATTACTTATTGAATTAGGTAAAAAATACAACGTTAAGTTGATGGGAGGTAGAATCGCATTCCACTACCAATTATCCGAAGAAAGTGTCGAGAATGTCAAGAAAGCTATATTGGAATGTTACCAAGATGCATTAAAAAACCCATACACTAAAACCAAATGTAATAAAAAAATGTACAATTTTGATGCCATCAAGAATTCATTAGTTCCTAATTAACCTATAAGCATCCGATAATGAATGTATGTAATCTTTTCTAATAATACACATTGTATAATAATACGTAAAGTATGATTCGTGTAATGACCGATTTTTAATACTCCGAAACTACTGTTTTGTCGAACCGTGATAAACCATGGAACCAAAAGTCCTATCTAAATTTTCATCCTATGATTCAAAATGCAATCAGAACATCGTCCTCTTGATCCTAAGTCCATTTGTGGTAATTGGCAGCATTCAAGCATTCAATCGGGTATCTACATGTCATGGAGCATGATTCGGATCTACACCGACTAGAATGCGTTGAAGGACAAAGTTAGAAGGATATAGGGTAGGGGTACATACAGTCCTATGGGAACGTGATAATATTAAACGGTTTTCTGATGGCTAAGTTAGTACGGCTAATGCATGCATCTTCAGATATTAATCCGAGAAATGGAAACTGATTGTTCCACGGATAAAAAATAGCAATTCAGCCTGTACCGAAAAAGTACCGGAATGGGTTCATCCGGCTGGGTGTTTTCACTCAAAATTAAGTCGAAATAAGTTCGGAATATTAATTTTACGATAGCGTAGCTGCTAAATCTATGGATCCCATCCGAATACGGGTATTGATAGATAGGTTATAAATACAATAGTTATCTAGAAGAAATGATTGTTGAGGAATCAGAATCAATATTAATTGGACTTCAAGTGGAAAGTAATAGATAATAATAATATGACGCAACATTCGCTATCAAGCCTGGCTTCATTGGAAGATGCAGCCTATAATCCTAACCAACTTACAGAAAATCACTTCAATGATGCAAGATCAGAATTATCACCTGTAAATTCAAGATACACTACTACATCAGATCGTAAATCATTAAGAATGAGTAGAAGTGAGACTAGAAAATCATTACAGGATTTAGGATTATCATCAGAAATACCCACCCCAGATCTTGTACATCCTCCAGTGGAGGACCCTATTTTCCCAGAAGAATATACGTTAGAAACGGATACGGGTTTAGTGCAGGTACAAACTTTACAATCTTTGGGTAGAAGAAAAACGATAGAATCCAGCAATCATTTGCATGTAATTAATTCAGAAGATTCATCCAGTAAAGAGAAACTTGATGATTCCGATCCCAACTCAAGTCGCGAGCATGTATTGGATCCTGAGATTGAGTTCGTTACCTTTACCGTTGGAGATCCAGAAAATCCCCATAACTGGCCTCTTTGGGTCAAATGGTCTTATACGGCCTTGTTTTCTATATTCGTCATATGCGCTGCATACGGCTCATCATGCTTAGCTACTGGATTACCAACTATTAACGAGAAATTTGGTGTTTCCACCGAAGTTTCTACATTATCCGTGTCCTTATTTGTCATTGGTTTCGGAGTGGGTTCCATGTTTTGGTCTCCTCTTTCTGAGCAGCCAAGATTTGGAAGAAGAATAGTTTACTTCGTATCATTTGGACTTTACGTGATATTCAATATCCCTTGTGCATTGGCAAAAAATATTGGTACTGTTTTAGTTTGCAGATTCTTGTGTGGTGTGTTTGCATCTTCTGCTTTAGCAAATGTGGGTGCAAGTTTGGTTGATATGCATAACGACACAAGAGGTTTAGCAATCGCATTTTTCAGTTTCTGTCCTTATTCAGGACCTGTCTTCGGTGGTATTGTTAATGGGTTCATCAGTGTTAATACAGGAAGATATGAGTTAATGGTATGGGTGAATATGGCATTTGCAGGAGTAATGTGGGTTATAATTTCATTTATTCCAGAGACATATGCACCTACAATATTAAGAAATAGAGCTGCAAGATTAAGAAAGGAAACTGGTAATCCAAAAATTATGACAGAACAAGAAGCAACACCAATGTCATTCAAAGAAGTTGTTAATACCCATTTATTACGTCCAATAAAGTTTATTGTTCAAGAACCTGCTTTAGTAATAGTGTGTGGGTACGTGATGTTGATCTATTCCTTACTTTACGCATTTTTCTTTGCATATCCCGTAATATTCACCACATTGTACGGATATAAAGATGACAAAATAGGATTAATGTTTATTCCAATCTTAATTGGAGCTGCTTTGGCAGTTTTGTCGACTGTTCTTTTAGAAAAAAATTACAAAAAGATTTGCATGAGAAGAACTCCAACCCCAGAAGATAGATTAATTGGCGCAATGATTGGGTCCCCATTCCCATGTATCGCCTTATTTATTTTAGGAGCTACTTCGTATAAACACATTATTTGGGTTGGACCAGCGTCGTCTGGTATCGCTTTTGGCTACGGGATGGTACTTATTTATTATTCATTAAACAACTACATTATAGATACATACGCTAAGGTGGTAGCTTCTGCCTTAGGAACTAAAGTTATAACCCGTCTGTGTGGTGGTGCAGCATTCCCACTATTCATCACCCAAATGTATAACGGTTTAGGATTGCAGTGGGCAAGTTGGTTACTTGCATTTGTTTCGTTGGTAATGGTTTTAATCCCATTTTTATTCTATACATACGGTAAAGCCTTAAGAGCTAGGTTATGTAAAGAAGATTATTCAGCCGTGCATCATTAATTAATAATAAATATATTTATTTCTATTTAATACATAATTTATCAAATATATTTCAATATTTCAATAAGCGCCGCGATGCATTTGATCTACCTCAATAGAGCTAAGCTTTGCTCTGATCGAATGCTTTGTCTTCCTAACCAATTTTGTAATCTTATCTAAATTAACACCTGTAATTGCTTCCATAAATGCTCCGATCTCGATATTTTCATGGTTTCCTAATAAACCATAATACGGCCTGCTGGATAATAATCGAGATCTAATTTGCTTAGAATTTGTGTATGCATAAATATTAACATCCACAGCTGAATGACCATGAGTAGTCCATCCAGTTTGCGATCTCACAGAGACTAAATTGTTTAATACGTATAATAAGTTTGGCTCGCTATTTGAGTGCTGTTTGATAGTTTCAATTTCTTCTGAAGTGTAATCTGTGATTCCTAAATCCCTTTCAAGGATTTCCTTCACAATGAATTTGTCAAGAGTTGTAACATCGTCGTTAGTGGAAGTGAAGTTGACAATCTTACTAGACAAGTATTCTCCTGAGTGCGTACTGTTCAACAAAACTTCTGGGTACCATATATAATCAGGGTAGGAAGGAGTATTCTGTCTTGATGTGACCAACCCACCTGTTTCGTGATCTGAAGTAGAGATTGCAACGGTATCCGTATCAGTTTCGTCTATAAACTTCAATACTTCTTTGAATGCATCATCGTAAGCCAAAACTTCCCTAACTTGAGCAGCAGGATCGTTGTGGTGGCCCGCGTGGTCAATACGGGAACCTTCAATAAGCAAAAAGAATCCCTTGTCTGAATCTTTAGTAGCCTTCGATAAAGAAGTTAAGGCAACTTTAACCTGTTCCGCTAATGACGGATAGACCTTTGGATCCCTATCAATTTCATAAGGAATATCGGTTTCGGCCAATAAACCCAATAAAGGAAATTGGACATTGTGGCCGTGTTTCAAGTGGTCGAATTGTTCACGATTTCCCACATAGTTCCACTCCTTTTTATGCTGTATTTCTTCTATCAAGTTTCTGTCATCAGAACGACATCCTCCCTCGTGTGACTTAGGTAAGAAATGACATCTTCCTCCACCAATAATCAAATCCACCATTCTTCCCAAAGGATATTCACCTAACTGTTGTTCAGCAATCTGATCTTCTTGAAATCTCTGATCGACGTGTGAACTAAATGCAGCGGGTGTGGCATCAGTTATTCTCGTCGTAACAACCAATCCTGTCATATATCCTTGAAGCTTCAAAGCCTCTAAAATTGTTCCGCACGGCTCACTGTCAGATGAAACTCCGATGGCTCCATTATACGACTTTAAACCACAAGAAAATGCAGTCGCCCCAGCAGCAGAATCTGTAATGAGCGAAGAATTGGATCTGGTCCTCGAAGACCCAACTAAATGTTGATCTAACTGCAAAATATCTTCCATAGAAAGCCCATCTCTGAACTGTTTGAACGACCTCGCAAGTGACAAAGACGCTGGCCCCATACCATCTGTAACCATAAATATCACATTTTTTTTCTTATTGATATCAACTTCTACGGCTTCCGGTCCCTTTATGTTCGATAAACACAAGTACACAGTACCAATAATAACTACAACATGGGTTAAATATCTCAAATATTTCTCAAATAAATTCTTCTTCTTTGTATTATATAGTGAGATAGGTTCATCTCCTAACAAGGATGACTTCTCTGTTGTCATTTTCACTCTAAGTAACTAAGTGTTTTGGCATTAGAAAAGAAGATAATTGTAGATATATATAGTAACGAGGTACGCAGTTTTATTGGCCGCGCCATTCCATATGGGTCACACGACTCATCAATAATCTATTGATGATTTTGCACCTACTGATAAGCAAATATAATGTTCATTTCAAGAGCTATTCGTTTAGTTTTTGTTGTAACTGACTGGGGAGGGCATGAGAATAGTTCTTGAGTTTACTGTGTTTCAATAGCATAAGTATTTAAGTAGAAATCGATAAATTTCCCCTTTTTGTCAATCAGGGCCCACGTTTTGTAGTTGATGAAATATTAATGATAGAAAAATTGTCGAAACGAAGTTTCGGACTGTAGAGAACTTATATATTATTGGGTGGGGATATAATGGGATAATATAGGGAGAATATTGTGGAAGAGGAGTCATCACTTGCATGGCTACTGGATAGATAGATCGAGTAAAATATCAGGATTAATAAGATAATATATTCATAGGTATATTCGTATCTAGCTGAGTATATCTTAGATAAAAGAGCTTGTTTGTGTATAGCTTGCTTAAGGACCAGTTGTATAACTGCAGATGCGATCTAAAATTATATATGCGTACATAAAATGAATAGCCATCGTCCAAACAGTGTACATGACATTTGAATTAGAAATCAGGTACGGAAATAATCTGGGATTCATCTATGTCTTTGATTATCATCTTTGCAATCGACAAATCCATGACAGACAAACCCACCAATTTCAGAACAACGACATTGGTCGTTGTAGTATATTCGTGGGTTTCCCTCTGTGAATTACAGAAGTCAGTTAGTTCTATTAGTTGATCTTTATCTATACCACTTTGTATCAATTCTCCGGCCTCATGTAAGGTATGCTCCTTTGAATCAACGAGGATCTTGGGTTTGGATGCTGCTTCCTTGTATTGAGGTACAATGAAATCTAGATCCAATTCTATCATGTGTGGTTTGTAAGAACCTATTAATGAGATGAACTTTTTCTTTTTTGGGTCCTGGTTTATGTAGTCAGCCTTAATGACAGCCTCTGTAGAAGGAGAACATCCAAAAATGATAGAGCTTTCCGAAACCTGCTTCTTGATAGTACTTAATTGATCTTCCTCAGAATACAGGTACGACTCGAATGTTACTTCAGGAAACTCCGTAGATAACTTGCTGGCTAACTCTTGGGCATTTTTCAACGTTCTGTTGACGATATGGACGTGCCTAACCTTATCTTGGTACAAAAGAAGGGCAAGCTTGACATGCCAGTACGCTTGCAAGCCAACTCCAAATACCGAAATACTTGCAATTGAAGCATCACTGTCATAAGGATCAAGAACCTTAACCATTGGTATGGTACTTGCTAATGCTGTTCTAAAAGCTGTGATAGACTTGGCATTCAAAACTCCCTGAAGCGATCCCGTGTATTCGTCCAATACCAAGATACACCCTTGAAAGCCTAACCCATTCTTAGAATTACTTGGTCCACCTGAGATTAACTTTATCCCAACTTCATTCGGTGCTATGCATGGCATGAATAAGTGTGTACTATCTGAATTCTTTGTATTGGACGTTTGGACTGTTCTCGGAGGTACTATATTTGATGGATCTTTTTCATAGTTAATAAGGCCCTTCAATAAAGAAGGTTGGAATTTATTAATAATGGAATCTCTGCTAAGAGTGGAATTGAAGTACCTAACAACGTTGTCTTCAGTTATGATCTTCATTTCTGATATTAGTACCTTTTTTTTATTCCTACCATCGACAATTCTTAAATATCGATCTCGGATATCCTACGTTGGGGCAAAATCTACAAAATCTGCCAAATAAGCATAATATACAAATGATGAAAAGCATGATATTATAGCTATACAGCGACGTCTAATCTAACTTTTTATGCCATCTGTCCATTATCAGAAAAAACCTATCCCAGTCACGTCCCCCAAGCAAAGATTCATTCAGCCCGAATTCACTACTATTGTCCAATTTCATTAACTCACTCTCCTTGAAATCTTTTATTTCTTTTAAAACTTTTGTCAATTCTAATTGATCTTCGGGACTTGATATACTCTGTACTGATGCCAATTCGTCTAAAATCAACTTTTCTAACGTATGTATCAATGCATAAAAATTAGATTTAGTCTCTATTGGAAGAGTTGCACTGGTAGTTGTAAATGAGTATATTTTATGCTTGATCGACAACTTCTTCAACAAAGATAACAATTTAGACTTAGGATATTCCTTATATTGGCTAAGTTCTGAAGTAATAATATTTTGGGTTAGCTTGATTGAGCACAACTTTAAAAATGACTTCTGTAATGGTGTTAGTGCTGACTCATGATACTTCAATGCAAATTTGGCTATTTCTCCATTGTTCATTAACGAAGATTCCCATATAATGAACGTTGATTTGATGCTGTTTAATAATTTAATGAAATAAGCCTCATTATGGGAAATATATAGTTTAAGTGGCAGGATATATTCAAAGTAAAACTTCCATATAATTCTTTCGTAAAATGGGGTTAATTCACCAAGCCGTATCATGGGTAAATAAACTTGCATGAAATTTTCTTTTAAATTTTTGATTATAAGTAAAGGCTTCTTCAAGTCATAGTATTTCTTCAATAGGACCACCTTGATTTGAATGAAATTTATTTTTTGCCAGTTCTTGAAGTCGTTTGGATTCATCTTGTTGATGTCAAATGGAAACTTATCCAAATTGACAAGATGTTTATTCAATAAAACATCTGTCAAAAGTCTTGAACTTAATTCGTTTTGTGAGTAGAATAACTTAACCAATTCTATTAAACTCCTTTCATTATCAAGACTGTTTATATATTTCCGTAAATCCTTGTATGAACTGGTCAAGAGATGATAATTTGATTTGGCTAAAGAGTCGCTTGTTTGTGATGCTATATTGAGGCCAGCCAATAGTTGATCAAGATGTCTTTTCGTATCTGAATTGGGAAGTTTATAATTCAAGTATGGTTCTATTTTTTCATCACTAAGCGAATCCTTTGCGATTAAATTTGTGAATAGCGATGGTTTATAGTTGATAGTATTCTTTACTTCTGTCCTGGGGCTCAAAAGGTTTAAAGCATCTGCTAATAGAACATTTTCATTATCACTATCATGCTTATTAGAAATACCACGAGCTAAGTTAATATGGGAAGTTTTGATATTTTTTCTTGGGCACCGTAAGAACAACAGTATAATACTGGCATTAACTGATTGTCTTCTTACCATCCTTAATACAATAAGTTCTATACTGTTTTCAAAAGATAAATCTTAGTATGGATGAAGTGGTATTGGTGAGTGATGATGATGTACTACAGAACTTACACAAAATTGTAATACGCTAACGATAACGATAACTAACTATATATATATATGTATTTATGCAACTATATCCGTAGAAAAGAAGATTCTTATTTAGTGTCTTATCATTTCTTATTAGAAGTGGTAATGGGCTTCCAAATTTCAGTTGTCTTGTCGTAATTTTCAGGTAGCATTAAATAATTAAATATCATCCTATAATTGTGCTTCAATGAAACTAGTTCACCAAGTACGAAAAACTGAATCAAGGACTCTTTGAAATTTTTCGACTTCTTGAACAACTTAACGAAGTTCTTGAAAATCTCACTGTAAGTCAATGACTTGTTAGATAATAATAAGTAGTCTGTCTTGTTTGAAACTGCCAAGTGGTCGAAAGTTATACCACCTTGTAATCTATTGGAATTCTTTAATTTCAACAAAATGACAAATAAGGGGAGGTAGTTTATAACAATTAATAAGTTTTCAATGGAGTTTACAAAAATAATGCATGTCAACCTTGATAAGAAGAACATCAAGTAAAATGCAAATACTGTGGGCAACAATAAAACTAAGATCATAAACAATAAAGTGCCTAATAGTAACTGATCTATGTCAAAAAATTGGCCCTCGTAAGTATAATTATTCAAGTTATCAATACGGTTACGTAAAACGTTATACTTCTTACCGCAAAATAATTGAAACAATGATTTTATGACTTGTATCTGCTTCTGGTATATCTTGGTGGAGGTATAATAAAAGCAATAAAGATGAAATGTGATGATCTGGAAGTAGTCAATAATGCATCCGATGAAAAAGGTAAATCCAAGATGACATAGTATTCCTACATAAACCTTTAGCACCTGAGATAAAATCTTGTGAACAGCTGATATATTGTTCCACGAGCCAACAAAACCAAGCATATAACTGAAATTTAATTCAATAGGACGGAATACAACGTTATCTGAGTCTATCATTAAGATATCAGCTACTAGAAATTTCCAAAATTTCAATGTCCATAAGAACAAGTCACCCATAAACTGACCTAGTTCAGTATTTAACTTAAACCCTGCAGGGTGATTAACTGATACCCATAATATTAAGTCATAGAAGTCATTAAATAATAACTTTTTAATTATAGTTTCATTAATGAATATTATAATACTATCAAAATTTGAAATTATTATCTTCCAAGTGCTAATTCCTAGCAACACGTCGTTGAATATCAACCATATAGAATTGTAAAGGTTTATGTAGTTTGAATTGTTTATATTCAAGTTCGAATTAAAAACCGGAATTTGTAATTTATGAAGTACTTCTGAATCTCCATATAAAACGTTTTTATCATAATAACACAAGAATTGAATGGGAAAGAAATTTATCTGCTGCAACCTAAGATCTAGTTGTCTGAATACATGCGAGCAATCGATTAATTTAATATTCTTAAATTCATAGTTTAGTATCCTAATCATCCAAATGGTCAACATTTGGATAGTAGAGACAATGCTTATTAGTACTTTAAAGATCACCCTGCTGATGGCTTCCACCTTTTCATTACCCTTTATACGCTGCAAAAATGTTGGGTTTACATTTGTAGACATCGACCTTTTGATCCAAGCTTGAATGGTGTTCTTGTATCGCGAAGATTGATTAATTTTGTCTAGAACTTCATCGTCTGCAATGGATAACAGCTTATTTTCACGAGTTATCGGGTCGAATTCTTCGAGTTTCCTTTGATATATTTCATCGTTTGGATTAACTTCAACATTTCCAGTTGATTGAAGAAGAATCGGATTAATTGAAAAATATTCTAAGTTCCTGAAGTTTGGAGGCTGGAAAAGAATAACTGAATATCTTTTGTTATTATTTGATTTCACAATCGGATATTTGTCTCCAGTATTATACAATAATTGTAAACCATTTTTCTCTTCCAGTGTTTCATTCACACGCCCAATTATTTGCAAATCCTTTAATATGTTATTCTGTTTAGTGAAATCATAAAGTTTTGCGCTTATATCCATGGGTACCAAATGTATAACAATATGAACATTTCTAATATGATATCCTAATATATAGAACCTCTTGCCCCAATTCCTCTTTGCTCTTAATGTGCTCAACGAATCATTAGGAAAATATATGTGATGATTCATTGTGAAAAACTATCTCTTCTCAAATACTGGGAACTGTTATTTAAATTATTGTAAAATGTATGCTGGTCCAAAAATGTTAATGTATCCAATTCTTCACTATCGTAACTATCGTCCTCTAAATCTCCTGTTTCTGATGTAATATTAGTAGTAATATCTTCGTCGCTTTCTATGGCACTTGTGTCAACTTCGCTTTGACTTTCGACACTTCCACGTATATTGGATGTACTTTTTAATGCTGATGCTGATGCTGATGCTGATGAGAATATTGAATTATTCTCTTGGGGGATCGTCAATGGATACTTCTCAACAAAAAGAAGATTAACAATCCCTATTCCGAATACGAATAATAATAAAAGTAATGCTAATGAGAAGATTAACCTCTGTGCTATCTCTATTTCAATATTACTTGATCTCTCCTCAACAGATTCCGAGTTGGTAAACACAAAAGATATTTGAGGTGACAAAATAATAGAACCAATTACTGTACCAACGTTCATAAGAAACAATTGATATCATGTAGATTAAATGTAGTTAATCTTAGGCTACTGATCTACGAGCTATGAAATTTTGCCAGCCTTGCGTTCATGACACAAACGTACTACTGAATCAATGCTGTTATATATATATATCAAAGAGAACCTAAAAGAGAACTGAAAATTTAAGAAAAGATAAATCACTGTGGCATGCTTCTCTGCATCTGAACAAAACTCTTCTTTCTATGACTATCGGCAATACTAGGCTTGCGATTGAGCGGAATTTCACTCGAATCATTATTCTCAAGCAGTCCATGTGGTTCGTTAAGATTAGTACTAGAAGAAGCTATGGATGATGATTTTCTAGTCAACAGAGGTGTTGTATTTCTATCCAAGTTTAACAACTTCTTAACAACCAAAATTGAAATTAAGCCGAACACCATTAGTAAACTGCTAACTAAGAAAACAGTACCTGGTGCATTCCATCGTGCTAGCGAAGTCTTATATATTGAAAGGAACGTCACTGGGCCAGCCAATGTGAAAATGTTCTTCAATAGGGACGTGGCACCGAAAAGTTCCCCAATTTTAGATTCCGGATAGAACTTAATGATGGCCGAATTTAGAGAAGGGCTTGCTAATGAGCCGAAACTCATAAGTGACATGCCAATCAAAAACCAAGTAGTTGAGGGGGCCAAACTTAAGACGAGTAATCCTATTGCTTCAAATATAAGACCAAGAACACAGACACCGAAGTCAACCATATCAAATTGATTTTTCAACACCTTGAACCGCAAGCCCTTCTGTAATAGCTTATGGGTGATAACAGGCGACAAAATTATTAAAATGACTGCTCTTGAAGAACATGCGATAGCTAATGACTTACCTATCTCAATTGATCTCCAATTAAATTTATATATTCCAAATAAAACATAGACCTCCATCAAAGAGATTCCAATAGCTGTAAGCATGCAATCCACAGTAACCAAAATGATAATGACAATGCGCATGCGCTTCAATTTCGTAGTATCCAATGTTGGTGCAACCTCATTCGGTAACAAGAGAAGCTTCAAAGGTTTCAAGAAGTTAATGGCATTACCAACTCGAGCCAAATTTGAAGGTGGCTCTAGTTGTTCATCCAGCGGTCTGATATCGACTACCAGTGATGAGCGAGATAGTGATCCTGCCTTAGATTTGGATCTTGCCTTTTCTGACCTAGACTCTGGCATAACAAACGTGATAAACATCAATACTAAGAAAACTGCAACAATTTCAAATTTTAAAGGGAGATATTCCCGTTCAGAAATGTCCATATACATATTTATATCCAGCATTGTTTCCTTATTTGCATGCACCAGTTCTGGTAATGATAATAGGGCATTGCCCAAAATAGGGCCAATGGACAATCCAACAAAAAGACAGGCCATGCCCAATCCCAAAGAATAAATACGTTGATGGGGCTCAACCACATCAGCAATATAGCAATTTGTCAAACTAATTAATGAGATTGTTCCACCTGTCAAGTTACCAGTAATTTCTGTAGCCACCATGAGCCCAAAACGAAGGTACTCATAACTGTACATGACATAAAACTTGAAAATTCTTGAAATGAGAAATACCGTCAAAATCAGAATCATAAACGGTTTTCTCCCATACTGGTCGGATAATGTACCTATCTTACCTTGGGCAAACATCGTCACGATCGCCACCAGAATGCTGTATGTCAAGTATAAATTAGATACTAACACCTGAGTGCCGATCGGATCACATTTACCCTCTTTAGAATTACCGGCAAGATAGTTACAAGCCAATTTGAACGTAATCATTCTTCTGGTTGAATCACCACTAGCAAAAGAAATGGCAAAGAAGAAAAGGGGGACCCCAATCATTAGCACCGACGGTCTTTTTAACCAGTGGGTGGTCTTATTTAAATCTCTTTGTTCCCGGAGCCATACTGCATCTTCATCGAGTTCGTAATCATCATCTTCATCCACAAGAGCTTCATATACATCGTTTACGGCATTTTCTAAATTTGCAATGCCATTGGGGTTCATAGGCTTATTTTCTTTGGGGAGCAATGGCAGATCCTCAATAGGCCTATCCATTGTGCTTATACCTATGTTTTAAAGAAGCAAGCAAGAAGCAAAGGTTTTTAACAAATAATGTGAGATATTTAAGCTAATTTGAGTTCTGTATCAGTTGCTAGGGCGTTATCAATGAAAAAGTAGCAAATAAATCATAAGATTACTAACTATCGGAGATAATTTTGATGCCTCGCGACTGCGAAAAATTTCATACAGACGGAGTTGGATCGGATCAGCAAACAGTAGGTGATATAGGATGATTCTGATAATGCAAAGGGTAGATTTGAGTGAAATGAAACAGGAACAATATACGGCATATTAGCGTGCATCCAATTGGAGAGTTTCCTAGTGGTAAAAAAAGCAGTATATAAGTTGTGTTACGTTCGGCCGAAAGAGCCTATTTAAGTATTCTGAATAGAGCTGAGAATGGTAATTGGATAGATGCCAGCTATATATAGTCTAAAAGGTTTAGTATATTAAGGGAGAAAGTAGAATGAGTATAAACTAGCATAATCCTATTCGGTTTTTGGCCCTCCTTACAGTTTGCCTGTTATTGCAAGGTTATCCGTTTCTAATAGTTGTTAATTCGTAGTATATTATCATGATATTGTTTACTCGTAGTATTTGACCCATAATATTGGCATTGGCTCAGATTCCACACTAGAAGAAATACTACATGGGAGCAGAGTGAACAAAACTAACAAAATTAAAGAAATGCCGTATGTACCAGAACTTCATTTCACAGCCGGTCACCCCACCACTTTATCTTTTACCTAACCTCACACCGCTCCCTCTCGTATAGACCATAATCTACTGCAAAGACTCATCTACAATAAACCACAAATACATCTAAGTTTTTCCCCACTATATGTCCCAAAACCCCACTGAATCCCCCAATGCAATGTCTGCCACCATTCTCTATCATCAACCATAACCATCCACCAGCCCAGTGACATAACCGTCATCCTTACCGCCATTTAGCCTTCCATTCTTCCTCTAACCGCCCACCTACCCGCCCATATAGCCGGACCTCCTAGCCGCTATAACAACCCTATTCATGCGTCTGTTGCAACCTGATACCCACGACATAGAACCGGTTAATGATATTTGGGCTTCCGCCCTACTCTGTCACCCGTACTATTGTGACCGCCGTATTTTTGTCTTCATAAATCCATACACCCGCACTTAATATTGGGTGGCGCACGCTCTCTATCCCCAGGCTGATCCTTACCAAATCGTAACAGCGATAAAGGCCCACTGAGAACAAGTGACACAAAAAAGAATTTGGTGAAAATCCGCTTTGTTAGTGCAAACCGTACCGTGACAATTTTTCAACCTAGCGAATTTTTCATTAAAATTTTTCAACTGGTACTAAATAAATAAATTTTGGGCAATTCTAAGAAGTTTCAATTATTGAATAATCATTAAAGATGTCATTACCAGGTTCATTTGACTTAACTCCAGAAGATGCTAAATTATTATTAGCTGCTAACGTTCACTTAGGTTCTAAGAACGTTCAAGTATGTATCGATGAAATGAGACAGTGGCAGGGGCCAGTGGATCGTACGGAAATGAAAGAGAGTAAAAGAGGCCAGAAAAATCAACGAGTGATATAAGAGCAGTGGATGGATGATATACAAGAAGAATGAGAAGATTGACGTTGATTTGGTTGTGTGGCCATAGTTCGACTGCGTAGATATAGTACGAACAAAAGAGATATAAAAAGGCCATGAAGCCTCGAAAAGAGTTGATACAACCGTCACGATACCACCGGAGCTGCCATAGCATGAAAAATTGGACATTTACTAACATATTATAGGTTCACAACAAGCCATACGTCTACAAGACCAGACCAGACGGTGTTAACGTTATTAACGTCGGTAAGACCTGGGAAAAGATTGTTTTAGCTGCCAGAATCATTGCTGCTATTCCAAACGCCTCTGACGTTGCCGTCTGTTCTACCAGAACCTTCGGTCAAAGAGCCGTCTTGAAGTTTGCTGCTCACACCGGTGCCACCCCAATCGCTGGTAGATTCACCCCAGGTAACTTCACCAATTACATCACCCGTTCTTTCAAGGAACCAAGATTAGTTGTTGTCACTGACCCAAGAACCGATTTCCAAGCCATCAAGGAATCTTCTTACGTCAACATCCCAGTCATTGCTTTGACCGACATGGACTCTCCATCCGAATACGTTGATGTTGCTATTCCTTGTAACAACAAGGGTAAGCACTCCATTGGTTTGATCTGGTGGTTGATTGCTAGAGAAGTTTTAAGATTAAGAGGTATCATTCCAGACAGAACCACCGAATGGTCTGTCATGCCAGATTTATATTTCTACAGAGACCCTGAAGAAATTGAACAAAATGCTGCTGAAGATATTAAGACTGACGATGTCGAAGAAGCTCCAGCTGCCGATGCTGAAACCGAATGGACTGGTGAAACCGAAGAAGTCGACTGGGCTGAATCAGGTGCTACTCCTGCTGCTGAAGAAGCTGCCGCTTCCAACTGGTAAATTGATTAGCTTTTATCAAAAGATTGCTTATTTTTATATAATTATTACATAATTCTTTGCTATTTTTTGGGGGGAGTAATTAATTTTTCATATCTTTAACAAAAAAATAATTTCAAGAAAGATCGGTATTTTATACTTTGTTTTTTGTATATTTGTATCCTATAAATTAAATGACATCTAATTAATATCCTGTAATAACATCATTGGTCTCTCTGCCTTAATTACTGAACCAATGGTGTCTGATAGCCCTTCTGCACTCTAAGCTATTGGTATTGGTCCCGGGGTTACCCGTCGACTCGAGTTTTTTTTGCACTACACCTCATCTGAAAAATTACCGGACGTAATTATAATGTTATTGATGTTTCTTCTTCAATTTGTTTACCACGGATCTTGGACCTATAAAATCAAACTCCTAGTTATAGTTTCGTCGGCTTCTCTCGGGAAGCCAGTCTGTTGTAGATCCATTCGTTTTGAATGGTTTCTTCGACAGACAGAGATTAATAATGTCCCCTTTATCAATACTCGGAGCCATTGGATGTTTTTTCTAATAGCTTTCGATCTATAGTATTGTGTTTTATTAGCGGTTTTTGTTTCATGGCTTGTTTGTTTTAATCTGGGGTTCCCATATAAAATTCCCGGTTTATCGTGTTTACTCTGTACCATAGAGTATTCGCTTCATGCCCGGGGGATATTTGTGACAATTGTTGTCGCTTCGTAGTCGTATATTTAGCCTTGTAGTTGTAACCGTGCCCTTCAATGTTCAATCAGCCAGGTATGCTTTCCTGTGTTGTGTATGCATCGATTTTGATTTCGGTATTTCATAATTTTGACCCGATGAGGATGTATCGGAAGAAGACGCGACTTTAAAACATCATACATGAACGATTTTATTACGAGCTTCTGAAGAATTAAAGAAAGATACCCATTTGTTTATACAATGAAGTTTGGAAAGCTACAGGAGTTCATATACTCCCTAAGCACGCAGGATAAATACTCAGAATTTGATCCTAAAAAGTCTTTCAATAGAGTGAATACTCAAGAAACAGAGTTACTCTTCTCGCACCACAACCAATCTAACGCATCCTTAATTGGTGGTCCAACCAACGATGTTGATTCTAGCGTCAACAAGAACCAATTCGATGGTGTCCATGAAGTTAGGTTGGCATGGAGACATATTAAGAATTGGTTATTAAGATATTCGCCTGATTTAAATTCATCTTTGCAAAGTCCATGTACAGATGCGGACCTCACCGATTTCCAAAAGGATTTGAACATCAAGTTACCGAACTGTCTCATAGAATTCTTCAAAATAACGGACGGTCAGTCATATTTCAACGATAATGGGTCTGGTGGTTTGGTATTCGGGTTGAAGTTGATGCCTATAGATGAAATAATGGTTATGACGGAGCATTGGAGAAAAGTAGCTGACTATTTAAATCTGAAGTTATTGCACGCGAACCAGACCAGCAAATTACAAGAGCTCAGTAAGTTAGAAACAAGTCATGCAAATAGCAGTCAACTTAAGTTCTCATCGTCCAATCTTGACCTCATAGAACCAGTTAAAATTGCCAAACAACAAAGACAAGAAACTGCAGATTCCCCTAGTATTCCTCGCCAAAAGTCCATACCTCCCGGAACAATTCATGATTCTTTTGCTCATCCGATGTGGATTCCGATTATTACAGATGAAGTAGGAAATTGTATCGGTATAGATTTATGTCCTCCAACCAACGGTGAAGGAAAATGGGGTCAAGTGATTCTTTTTGGTAGAGAATTCGACAATAAATACTTGATTGCTGACAACTTTGGGGATTTCTTATTAATATTCGCTAACGATCTAGAAATGGGTAATTGGGACTTTAGATCGAACCAAACTAATAATAACGAAGATTTATTAATTGGTAGCGAAGGTGAATTAGTATTTGTTGAAAAGAGTACCAACAAAGAAATTCCGTATCTTGAGGTATTAAAGAAAAGATGTATTGAAAAATGGCTTTCTTCCTTGAACGAAAAGAATTCTGAAAAATCCGAAGAAATAGAGCAATTGATCAAGGACTTGAATCTGAATTCTTCCAGTATATTAAAGTTCAAAAACTCAATGGATCAATTTGTCAACAACAATTTATCAAGCATAGAGGGTATCAGCGTTCCAATTACTCACTCAGAGATCAAAGTAACAGGCGGGATGAATAAGGCAAAAAATCAAGAAAAACTGAGTGACAGAAAGGGAGTCAAAGCGGATGATAGCTCGAAACTTTCCCTGACAGAATCAACTTCAGATGAAGATGAATAATTGTATTGATTACAGTTATTTGTATTTAATTATATACGTTTACCAAACAATTCTTTGGATCTTCCCTGGTTCACTGAACCACTTAAATTCATACCACAAAAAAATAACCGTTATGGTTACATCAACAAATATTAACCAAACAAATTCTAAAATATGCCTTGACATACTAATACCGATGAGCTTTTCTTTGGATGGCCTAACATATAATCGATAAATTATTAATGGAACAATATAATAACGAGGTTCGAAAAGTGGTGAAGGAATAATGGTGATGAAAATTCCCCCGATAAATGTTATTATGGTAATTGGGGTCAACCCACCAGTGTTATGTGCCAAAGAATCAATAATATTCCAGGTGGAGAAGTGATAGATTGGAATCATAAAAATATTACTATATTTTTGATTGAGAATTCTTTTCCAAATGTAAAATGTATAATGTCTGTTATCGGCTAGTAAAAATGGATGTACAACTGTATAATTATCAATAATAAATTTAATAAGTATCCCTGAACCTATTGTGATTATTGTATTTAAGCCATGGTTCCCTAGTATTGTAAACCATATATATCTCTTTATCAAACGCACGGACAACCACACTGGCCATGTAAACATTGCTATAAAGGTGAAGCAATAGAAGACTTGAACGATATGCAAATTAAGCTTGTGATTTTCTTTATCTCCAAATGTTATTCCTTCGTTATATTTAACAAATATTGCAAATAAAAGTATGTTGATTATGAATGGAAGAACGGTAATCCAATCTAAAACAGCCCGATGAATAAAGTTGACAATATTTTGTACAAAACTCATATCCTTATGATGCTCTCTTCTTCTCTTATCGATTAATAAGGATGCAATGAATGCAATCCAAACAATATTCGTTTGACGAAACCATAAACTAGCAAATGAAATTATTCCACTGATATACGAGCTTGTGAGGAGCCCAAATGGCTGTCTTACCACCAAAACTAACGATGCTATTATCAAAATACTTGACCAAATATCTGTGTAGAACAAAAAATAGTATGTGAACAATAATGGCATTGCTACAATATTGACAACCCAGAAATGTGGTTTTTCTCTAGCACATAAACCCTGAACAATAAAAGGAAGCACCACAAGCCCGCCAAACAAGTTAATTGATCTTAGTAAATTTATGTTCTCACAAACCGATATCAACGACTCAGAAGTGAAGGATATCCTTTTCACTACCTCTGCGTATACCATTCCCAATACATATAATCCTGGTGGTGTAGTAATCTTACGATCCCATATATCGAACCTAAATGAGCAATACGCTTGACACTGTCTAAGATGAAAAATTTCATCAATAAACGGATCTTTCACGTTCAATGAAACTAAATGGAAGACAATCCCACAAAATATCACGAATATGGATGTTAATACCACCTGTACATTCCACATTATATATTTTTGATAACTACTATATCTCTCAGTTTCGTTGATGAAATTTTGATTTGCTCGCGTATAAACAGCTCAATCGTACTAATTCCATCAAAAACAACCAAAATCGACGTATATGAATAAATTGCTAATACAGCACTCTCAATTCCATGGTTTCATCTATCTTATGTACCGCAAGCAATATCATGCTGGATAAAAAAAAATATTCTTTATCTATAGTCACAAAAGTCCGTCTTCGAAAGTTATCGCCCACAAATAAAATAGTTGCAAAAGAGCATATACTCTTCTTTTCCAACCTATACTAAAATCTTGTTTTTAATAAGACCAGTTTATATATAACGGTATATTTACTGAACAGTATTGTATCAGCATCATACTAAGCAAATTATTTAAAACTCAATTTTGCTAAGTTTCGACATTTTTACAAAAATACAACAAAATTATAAGTATGTCCTATGAAGGGAGTAGAAGAAATCAACATACTAGTAGTTCACCCAATCATGCATTTGAAACGAATACCAGGTTTTTTCCAGTTGCTTCTTCCCAAGTCGCTTATAGAAATAATGAAGTGAATTCCAACACCCCTCCACTCCCAAGGACACCCGCAAATGGACCTAGTACACCTTCTAATAGCCCTGGAAGACCACAACTTACGCTAAACGAAGGGATGTTCCATGTGAGGCCAGAAAGCCTATCCCAGTCTTTGACTTTAGAAGAACGAGATGCTGAAATATCAAATACTGATACTAATAGAACACCCAACTCATCACCAGTGAACCCTCACCAGGAAATTATTGCGAGCGCATTAGGATTTAGCAGCCATTCAAGGGTTTACCAATTATCTGCCTCTAATAGTTCCCATGGAGCTCATAATTCAAGTGTCGATCTTCTAGGGTCTCTATTAAATTCGCCATCATCCAAAGATATTAGAAAATATTTGGCATCACGTCCAAGTACGGCCCCAACGGGCCATCGTAAAAGGACTATTCGATTGACAAAGCCGGACCATAATCTTGAGGCACCCGGTTTGAAAGATGACTTCTACTGTAATGTGGTTAGTTGGTCAAAAATGACGAACAGGATAGCTGTGGGGTTAAATAAGTCTGTTTACTCCTGGAGTACAAATAATGATGTTGTTCTCATGCACCATGATAACTATATAACCGTTACGGCTGTATCATATTCCGACCACGATTATATTCTTATTGGGAAGGATAACGGAGAGGTGTTAATGCTATCACAAAGGGAAAATGCTATTAAGGCGACTCTTTCCAATCATGGCAAAAGTATCTTTTGCTTCCAATGGTTTCCTGATTCACGTCAGTTTATGGCAGGTGATTCTAAAGGGGATGTATTGTATGTTAAAATTACAGAAGACAGTTTAGGCAACATCAGTCTAATGTTACAATGCATATTGGAATGTCATCAACAGCAGATATGCGGTAAATATTACTTTTAACATCAGAACCAAGCTCTGGCGCACATACTAACATTTTTACAGGTCTTGCACTAAGCAACGATTCTCAGCTTCTAGCTGTGGGAGGAAATGACAACTGCTGTTCGATATGGGATGTCTCCGATGTTTCAGCACCAAAAATCAAACTGGTCCTTCCCCATAAAGCGGCGGTCAAGGCTATTGCGTTTTGTCCTTGGGCGAATTCAATTCTAGCTACAGGCGGAGGGAGCAATGATCGTACTATTAGATTCTGGCATGCTAATACTGGTACGTTACTAAATACTTTTGCTGCAAAAGCACAGGTTACATCATTATTCTGGTGTAAGGACAGAAAAGAGTTAATATCAACGTTTGGGTACGGTAATTCGGAGAAACCTTTACTACTTTCCGTCTTTTCTTATCCAGAAATGATCCCCTTGATAGAAGTATCTAGTACTACGTACCTCCGTTGTTTAAGTGCGTGTCAATCTCCTGATAAGAGTTCCATTTGTATTGCCGCAAATGACTCGTTTGTAAGAATCTATAAAATCTGGCAATCCTCCGAAGGACCACCTTTATCACCCGGATCAAGAAGTGTTGGGATCTACGGTAGCTCTTTAATTGAGATGTATGAAGGTATTACAAGGGGTGATATACTTCGTTAGCCGGATCAAGTAGTATATTAGATTCGAATCTCTCGTATAATGTAAGGGCTCGTTTTATGTTGTTCTGGCAGTGCTCTTGAAATTAATAATCTTTATATGACTTATTTTTCTCTTGTATATCTTGTTAATAAGTAGTTATTCCTAGAAAAATTAGAATGTCAGCTCCTTTGATAAACCGTTCGTTGACTACAATCAGAACCGAATTGGAATTTTTGCATGATTCGGAGGTGATTACTGAACAACTCTATAATGCCCTCATCGGATCGCTCCCACCTAAATACCAAAATGATATGAAAGCATGGGATGTGGATAAATTAAAGACTGAAGCAAGCAGCAATAAGGACTCCAAAGCTACTACAGGCACAGATTCAATTACAGATGGCTTAGCTAGCACCAGTATAAATCCTCCTGTTAAGCCAGAACACCTACAAACAACCAAAGCATTGGGATATTGCAAAGCTATTTACGATTATCAAGCACAGGAAGGAGAAGATTTAGAATTGACAAAAGGGGATAGTATTGCCGTTCTTGAACATTTGTCAGAAGATTGGTGGAAAGGCTACAAGAAGGGAACATCGGTAAAAGAAGCTGGAGTGTTCCCATCAAATTACGTTAGTGTTATTTCTGAACAAGAATTCAAGTTTGCATCCTCTCCATCCCAGCTTATTGCCCCTTCTCCATTTGAAAATGAAAAAGCATCGTATAATCCAAATGCCCAGACTGGTGCTCCACCTCCACCTCAATATGATCAAACAACCGTAGCCCCATTGACTCAACAACCATCATACGGTGGATATGCTCAATATCCCCCACAGCCAACTAATTATTATCCTCCACAACAATATTCACCCCAACCACAAGTAAATCAACCCCAAGGACAACCTATCCAGGTAGCTAACCCTACTGAAGGCGAAAAGCAACATAACCACTTGAGAAAATTCGGAGGCAAGTTGGGTAATGCTGCTATATTTGGTGCTGGTGCCACAATTGGTAGTGATCTAGTTAATTCGATCTTTTAGAGCTAGAGAGTTCAGATATATATGTATATGATAATGCCATGTTTTCATTTTTCAAAATGCGTTAAATTAAAATTATACCTATGTACAAACTAGACTTAAAGATGTAAACTCATTCAAATGGATAACTCATTTACGACCATCAGCAACAGTATTCAATAATAAGGTGTCGTTATCCAACAAAATTCTGTTTGGGGAGTTAGCCAAAATAGCAGCAATTTCTCTGGCAGTGTCTAATCTCTTCAATTCCACATAATCTCTAGACTTCTTGATGGCTTCACCAACCAATTGAGCAGATTTAGCTTCACCAGAAGCCTTAACAACCAATTGCTGTTTCTCTTGGATGGCCTTATCAACGATAAATGCAGCCCTTTGAGCATCTTGTTGAGCAATTTGTTTGGCTTCAACAGCAGCACTAAATTCAGGCGAGAACGTCATGAACGTCAACGAAACATCGTCCAAGTTGATGTTGAACTTAGCGGCACGACGAACCAAGTTTTCCTTGACTAAACGAGACACTCTTTCTCTCTGGGTGATCAATTGAGATGCGTTGAATTGAGCCACAACCGATTTCAATACTTCGTTCACAATAGATGGCAATACTTTTTCATCATAATCAGTACCTAAAGTTCTGTAAATAGTTGGTAATTGGAATATATCTGGCTTGAATAACACACGGCAAGTAATGTTTACCATTTGCAAATCTTTGGTACCAGTTAACGAAGCTACATTTCTTGGTTTAGCACGAACATCATACACAATTGGTCTCTGAAACCATGGTATGACAAAATGTGTACCTTCTGGATAAATCTTTGGTTGAACACCATTAATACGCGAGTACACTATAGCTCTTTGACCACCATCAACATTAAACAACGAATTCTGTGCCAAAATTGAAACACCCCCTAACAATAAGATTCCCCCAATACCAGCAAATGCGGCGAATGGTGATTTACGATTTGGTCCTCCAGCACCACCACCTTGTGCTGCCCTACGTCTTAATTCGTTTGACAAGTTCTTCCAGTTTTGTTGACTCATTCTTTTTATGTAATTGGTTAACAGTTGATAAGGAAATACAAATCTCCATAATGAAATTAATCACAATACTTTGCCTTTGATAATGTCGTAGAATTTTGTAGGACATTGCGACATTTAACATCTATGAATGTCTCTCTATTAATTGCAAAACTATACCCTATAAAATCTATGTAATCAGGATGGGACCCCTTCGTAGTCGTACTTCTGAACGTACTCGTTGATGACCTTCTTCCAATGTCTTTTTCTATTTGTTTGTATGGGGTTGGTTCGGAATAATTTTTCGCAAAATATGAGAGCCAATATGACAACTGCTACAATAAAACTAGGCGCAATCAAGCCAACAAGCTTCAGCTTTGTCACAGTCTCTTGATAAGGACAAGTGGCGTATGGTCCACCTGTAACAAAACAATCAGGGACGGTGATATCGTTCAAATCAATCCATACTGGATATGAAATATTTTTACGTTCAATGTAATTCATCAATGCTAGCATTTCGATACTCAGCAGCGGAGTGCCAAAATAATAATCATCAGGACAACTTTCGGGTTTATAAGCTGTAAAGTATGCTTGTTTGTTTTTCACATCAATGTACCAGTTGTTAGGGGAGCCATATTTCTGGCAAGCAACTGGTTGCTTGCTGTAGCAGTCGGATACTTTCCAACCATTATCGTCCAATACAACACACTTGTAGGCAGTATGAGAGTCGTCATACTCTAGATCCCGTTTAACAAGGTCTGCATCATTGGAATTGTCATTATCTTCCTCGCCACTTTCGGTGGTGTCACTCATATTTAACCCTCTATCGGGTTCAATAAGCTGGTTCTCTGCCCAAGACCAGAATGATAAAGGAATAAAATTATCAATTATATCACCTAGTGAACCGTCAAGATCATTGGTGTCTTCTTCGTCATCATAAACATTGTAATATGAAGCATTCAATATAGGTGAGAACCCACAACGTACAAATTCACTAAATGTAACGTTATTAAATGATGTGCTATTATTATCTACCACGATCCGGAAGTGTTCTTTTAAAGACATATCATTGTAAACTTGAATACTGTTCTGGTTGTTATGAATGAGCTCACTACACTTCAAGACTGTATCTGGATCAGATAGCGACGCTATTGTAGCGTCTAGGCCACTGCCTTCAATAAAAAGGCTTTTTTTATCACTGCTGGTGATATTATAAGTATAACGGGATTTAACGAGGTCGTTAGCAATTACTGAAGTCATCATCCTTTTGTAGTCCAACAATAAGAACGTGTTCAAATTTGGAAATGATTGCTTGGTCTCGTTATAAAAGCCGTTGTTATCTCGCTCTTTATAGGCAGAACTTCTATAGGATGACAAGTCTGAAGGTGTAAATAAAGACGCTCCAAATGAACTTATAGTCTCATTCAACGTTTCATTGTTCAAGCGAACAAAAGACAGATTAGTAGGTTGGAAACTTGATATATATTCTTTGGTCTCAGTGCTAGTCATGTTTCTTTTTGGTGGATCTATACGTATTGACTTTAAATGAAACAACAATTGGAGCATATTTACTTTGATATTGGTATTCGTTTCAGCAAGATACCCATTGATTACTTGTACTAACAGGTCGGCCGTTAAAGATGCCTGACATTCGTACGTTTTACCCTCCCAGTGTAACTCTTTGGTCGATGTGATGTCATCTGTTATATTGGCGGGAAATGGAGCAGGACAAAGTTGCCATTTTTGAGTAAACTCATTCCAATATAAATTAACCATCAAAGTTTGTACACCGACATTCAATAATGTACTCACTTCGTTAAGAGCATCCAACGTATATCCTTCTTTATCAAAAAGAAGAGTATTAAGCGACACTCCCATCCCTGTGACCTGGTCTATCAGCATATATTTGGCAACATCTCTCTGAGACCTCTGAGCTATTTCGATTTGTGGTGAAAGATCTGGCCAATTATTAACACTTGCACATGCTACATTTGATACATTAAGCACCAATATTATCAATACCGTAATGTAGGTATATGGTATCATATTCTTATAGACATATCCTTGTATTGGAAGTTGAATACCTAGCTATAATAAAGAAATTAGTTCATTGATTTTTTTATCGCGATTAAAAAAGTGTTATTGTTTCTCCTTTGTTTATACTTATTTATCTTTTTTGATAATGGGATGGTATGACTCAAATTCAACAAGATGACGAGTTATTACTAAGAAAAATCTTGGATGGGTTGAATACTAAACAAAGACAGGCGGTAGTTTCACCGTCCGAAGAGAGGTTGCAAATCATCGCAGGTCCTGGTACAGGTAAGACTAAAGTATTGATATCAAGAGTTGCATATCTTTTGATTAAGGAAAAGTTATCGCCGCAATGTATAATTGTGACTACATTTACCAAAAAGGCTGCTAATGAAATGATTGAAAGGTTGGACGAGCTACTCAAGGAAACGCCAATCAAAGTTGATAAAATATTGATTGGGACATTTCACAGTCTTTGTTACCGAATAATTAAGATCTATGGCAAGAAAATAGGAATTAGTGATTACAATATTGCGGATGAACGGGACTCGAAGCAGATATTAGAAGAGATGATCATGAAATTATCTGCAATGGAATTGAAATATATTTCAGAGTTGCCAGATAGACAGACTGATGTGTTTAAATCAAATAAAGAGGATGATAAATACCACGGATGGGATCCAAAGAAGATCAAAAGACAAATTTCTAAATTGAAATCCTCGGGAATTCAGCCTGATGCTTACGAAGGTCGCACCGACTGCAACCAATTCCTAGGCTTGCTATACACGAAGTACCAAAAGCACTTACAAGCGAATTCATTGTTAGACTTCGATGATTGCTTGACTTCCTGCCACCAATTAATAACCAAGTATCCAGTGCTTAATTTTGTAGAACATGTGTTGGTTGATGAATTTCAAGATACAAACGAGATACAATTGCAATTAATGTATGAATTTGCCAAAGGGCATCCTACGAACCCTAGATTGCAAAATAATGTTACAATAGTCGGAGACCCAGATCAGAGTATCTATGCATTCAGGGATGCACAAGCAATAAACTTCAAGAAAATGAAGGAGCATTACAGGAAAATATATAAAGAAAATCCTATAAATGTCATCACTTTGGAAGAAAACTATAGATCCACCTCAGATATTTTAAACTTTTCAGAAAGAATTATGAGGCAACAAGATGATCGTCTCTCCAAAACACTTAAATCCCAAATTGTTTCATCTTTCAGACCAGTTTATTCCAATTTAAAATCTCCCGAACAAGAGGCTCGATGGATTTCATACCAAATTGAACATTTAATGGCCTTGCCTAATTCGATTTTTAAATATAAAGATATTTCGGTGTTAGTGAGGTCTGCATATCAAACAAGAACTATTGAAAATGAATTCGTTAGGAAAAGAATACCATATGTGATGGTTAGAGGAACAGCCTTCTGGAATAGGAAGGAAGTCGTAGCCATTTTAGACTACTTACGGGTTATTGCTTGTGACAATGATCGTATTGCATTTTTACGTACAATTAACTTCCCCAAGAGAGGAATAGGAGAAAAGACATTAGCATCCATAGACGCGGAATTAGAGCTAGAAGCAATAAAGCCGGATATATACAGAAGAAAAGTCTACTGTGTGCTACAGAATATCGCAAATGGAAATACATCTGTCAAATTGACATCGAAAAATCAGAATAGTCTTGCAAAATATTTGGAGTTTATTGCAGATATGCGTAATATTCTTGAAGATGTCAATAGAATCAACGACGATGAACGAGCCGATTCAGAATCAATAATTAAAGGGAGGAATAAATTACTCATCAAGCTTTTTGAACTTGTTTATGTAAAATCAGGTCTTCAGAAAGAGTTTCAGAATGATCCAAACCACGAACTAAATATCATGGAAGTCCAGACACAGCTCTGTGAATTTAAGCCCAAAGACGAAGAATTACCATTGTATTTAGGAGGATCAGATTCTGATATTACAGAAGATAAACGGAATTTTTTGGAAAAATTCATTCAATCAATTGGTTTGTACGAAACTGATTCTACAAATGAAAAAGAAAAAGAGAAAGAAATTGCTCTGAAAAATCCTGGTAGGATAGATAAAGGTAAAGTTGCTTTATCCACGATTCATGGGTCAAAGGGGTTGGAATGGCCGATAGTATTTGTTCCAGGGTTGTCGGATGGTATACTACCAGCAAAATTTGCAATGGATACAGGAGGAGATGAAGCTGTCAATGAAGAAAGAAGGTGCTTTTATGTAGCAACTACTAGAACAAAATTACTTTTATATATGTCATCTTATATTGAGCAAGGTGATATAGGTAAATGGGGAAGGAAACCTATTGATACTGTTTCCCGGTTTATTAATAACTTGCAGTATACTAGTATAATGGACAGTAAACAATGCGTGTTCAAAGATTGGAAAATACTATCGAAATTATACCAGATTGTTAATAAGCCGGTCCCCTCAAAACAGCAGTTTAGTTTGGTTCAATTTAATAAAGCCTATGAGTTGAGATTGAAAGCTTACATAAATGGTGAATCTGAAATGAAAATAACGGAAGAATCATTCAAAAATTGTGAGGAAGGGTCTGTATGTTCGGATATCACAGGCTTCAGCAGTGCTAAAATGCAAATGAATAACAAGAGAACTAACGAAAGTACGCATCTTACTCCTCAAATACCAAAACGTATAAAAGAGAAGAGTAATCAATCAAATATCAATTCATTCTTCAAATCTACATCAAACATACAGCAACCTCTGTCTCGTCCGAATGTCAATAGTAGCTTATCTAAAGCGTATCGGATACCTATTATAGAAAAGACAGCTTCCAACAAGGCTCCTACTATATCAAAAATAGAGATCACTAAGCCGAAGTCCAACAAAGCACCTCCATACATACCGGTCAGGAAAGTACCCTCTTACATGCTTAACAAAAGAAGAAATGTAAATAACTAGAGCCGTTGCATTTTTTGTAATTGATATACATTGGGTATACCATAGTAAATAAGTATACATAATAACCAGTCCTAACCTATATGATACCACAAACTGTAGAAGTTAGTTTTAGTAACTCATAATTCTTAAAATCTACATCTGCACTCATGCATTACAGAAATATAACCAAGATAATTCATAAATGTATTATAGATCCTTTACAAAAGACTTAACTACACATCTTTGAATTGAATACACATGAATTTAGCTGTATCTATAATGTCAAGCCTGTGATTGAAAAAGTCATGGTTTTCTTTTTAGAATATTACTTGGTAATTTGAAAACTCCATGGGAATGACAAATGAACGTTTTTATCGTCATCAACAAACTTAGTAATAGCAGAATAACTGCCTCTGGCCAACATACCCGATGGTGCTTCTACTTCACTGAATACTTTCTCATAATATGGCTTTTCTTTGGTATTTGGTGCATATGAACCTAATGGTTCTTCCAATTTATCAACTCTGATACCCGTTTTCTTGATCAGATGTAAGTACTTCAAACCAGTAATAATCTCATGTTGCACTCGGAACTTGATTACAAACTGATAAACAGACTTTTCCTTGATACTGAACTTGATTTCCTTGCCTGCTATCGTGTTTCCTTGAGCATCTTCTAAATTAATTACAATAGGTTGTAAGTCTGGTTGGCCCGGGAATTGCAATGACATTTCAACAATAACCACTTTACGCTTATCGCCAGCTTTGACTGGATAAGCATCACTATTGTCGGTTAATCCAAGTGAAGCCTTCCATTTAGCTAAACTTTCATCTTCAGCATCTAACTTGGTGTACTCTTCGATTGTCTTTTTTTCTCCAACATGATATCCTTCAACAGATTCAGGAATCAACTCATCATCTTGGAGGGCTTCTGGGTTATTTGATGCCATATCTACTATCTGATAATTAATATCGTAAAAAAGCTGGAGCTATTAACAACTACTATGACACGTCTTCTAATTATATGATCTAAAAATTGTTTAGACACGACAATCTACAAGAGGGTCATACGAATCAATTGACGTAGTAAAGGATATTTATATTGATATATGTAAGTGTTGTTAAAGAAGTGGTCTTTGACTCATGCAAATGCTTTTGTCAATTGTTCAAAAGCTAAGAATTTTAGTACTTTGTAGAGCTATTTGGTGCAAAGTTGGTAGTACTAGAAGATGAATTGGAATTGGAATTGGAATTGGAATTGGAATGGGAAATATAATTCCTTGGCTTGTAGGGTTTCTTAGGTTTCTTGTCTCTATTCGAATCAGGTATAATTATATATGGATTGTTTAATAATTTTCTTTCCGTCTCTTTGTCGTATGGAGTGTATTGATGATTTCCATTATATGCGTTAGAGTAGAAGCCATTTTGAGGAGGTATCATAGGAGGAGAAGGGAAATAGTTGGGATATTGATTATACATGTTCATATGTAGTGGGTATATCGACTGATTAGGAGAGCTGAAGTAGCTATTTGGGTTCACAAAAGGAGGGACATTTATGTTTGAATTATAGTTAATTGGCATACCCATGGGAACCGGAGGCACCCCTCCATTGTACTGATAAGAGTTAGGATCCAATCCATTGAATCCATTGTGGTGTGTATTATCTTGGCTCTTAAATCCAGCTTTAGAATCACACATGGAGCTATGGGTGGTATCTTCATCGCTATCATCAATGTCATCGTCTTCTTCTTCCTCAGCTTCTTCCTCCTGGTCTTCATCATCATCCTGTTGGTCCTGAAATATTTTTTCTCTCACTTTTAAATATAATGCTTCCTTTGATGCTCTCTCGACCTCGATGTTATCGCTTCCTGGTTTTAAGCTGCCTGCCAGGACCGGAGTAGAAGTATTCGGAGTGTCTGAAAAATCATTTTGAGCCTTCCCATTTGGCTCTCCTGTCGACAAAAATATTGACGTCTGGGTTATCTCTGACAGTGTATCAACCAATGGCATGGAATTTCTTAGAGATTCCTTCTTAATGATCATTTTTGGCTTAATTATCTTAGTGCTGACTTCATCTGCGTCAGAATTATTTCCATTACAACCCTTTTGTTGAATGTAGTCGCATATCTTTGTAAAGCTTTTATCTTCCTTCAGGTCCAATACTTCACTGAACTTCTCATAGTCGAAACCATCAGCACTCAATGTGACTATTATATCATTTGACCCGTTATTCCAATGCTGTAAATGATAATGATGGCATACCTGATGGCTTAGTAACCGATAATACGAATTCTTTAGCACACCGGAGTGAATCGTATACACCGGGGATTCCCGCTTCAACAGTATTGACTCTTTTATAAATGCAATTAGGTCCTTCTCCAAGTGCAAAACATACATCTTTTCCTGTGGTTTTGTAACAATCGCTTTAATGGGCTGTGGAATATCATTCATCTTCTCCTTACCATCTAACATTTAGTTAATAATGTGTGTTCTTATTTTGGTGGAAAAGTTGAATCAATTTTGAAAAATCTGATCCCACCGCACTCTAAATCAAAAAAGAGCGTTACGGATTTATTGATAGAGACATTATAACTATACATATTCATTATTCAATTCGAATCATATTGATCTTATTAATATCCAAATAGGTAGTTAGTAATGAGTGATTCAAACGATGTATGTTGATTTATACTTGCACTCGTATTTGATAATAGTTATTTAATTACATCTTACTAACATTATATTTAGATAAGGGCTAAAAGATTGGCAAGACTAGCAGCATTAGGTGGTAGTAACTCAGGATCTTCCAACAAAGTTAACAGTAGTTCATCAAATTCGCCATCTCAACAACCGTCAACTCCAAAGGAAGAACCCAAACAAGTATTACAAGCACAAAGTTCAAATTTGCCATCTGAAGCAACGAACCCGAAACCAGCTGCAACACCAAAAGCTCCTACTCCTAAAGTAACTCTGCCAGATTCGAATGTTTCTAAACTTAAACCTGAAGAACAAATTGCAAAATGGTTATCGGGAGAAATAGAAGGAATTTTTCAAGCGACAATTGACAAATCCCACAATTCTACGGGCTTGATATATTTAGGTAACTTGGCTTCTGAACTTGAGTCAGAGAAAAGTTTATTGAGTAAAGATAATTTAGAGTCAGTTTTCATGGAAATATTGAATGAATTGGGTGTACCTGCAGCTTATAAATCGCCAATCGAGTACCTATTTGAAGTTTATCAAAGGGCTTTTAGATTGAAGAGGATAATTTCAAAAAAGGATGCATTGCATGATGTTAAGATTTCGATTGTCAATTCAATTATATCTCTTAGTTGCTCGTATGGCTTCATTTGCTTTCAGGTTCCTGAAATGTACATTAACAATAATATTAAGATTGCTATTGATGCGTTGATCAACAACCCAGATATGAGTGGATTTTTGGTTGACATCATAAATGAAAGTATCGAACAGGAATCTCTTCTTGAGTTATTAAATATAATTTTCCCAACCTTAAGTTCCAAACTTTATAGGGTGAACCTAAATGATAGTTCCTACTCAAAGTATTTATCAATATTTGAATCGCTAGTCAGTATAAAGTCTGTGGCCGCAGTATTTTCACAAGTTGATGGTTTTCAACCCCCAAATAGAACGGAAGGCTTGGATTTTGAGAACAAAACTTTGTTAGGCTCACTTTTAAGGTTATCTCCCCTTTTAGATTCAGTTAGCAAATACTACTTTACAGAAAATGTTGGAACTTTATCAAAAGTTCAATTGAATTCTACTTATGAATCATTACAAAATGAATACAAAGTTGTTTCAGATAGATTGTTCTTTATTGTTGATAAGCTTATACGTGGCTCTTCCCAAACTCGTCAAGATATAGTTACTTGGTTCGGAGATCTCGTTAATTTAAGTCATTTAAGAAGGGGAAGTCATGCTGATTTAAGTAAACTACCTTCCGATGGTATAATGTTTAATATTTCCCTTATTTTGATAAAGTTAAGTTTGCCATTCTTAGAATATCCAACTTTTTCAAAACTCAATAAGATAGATGGAGATTATTTTGGTCGTAGTAAACTCATAGATATTTCTGAAGAATCTAGAGTGAATTCATCCATACCAGAAGCTAATGAATATTATGATGGAATAGATAATTCTTCTTCTCCTAATTTCATATCTGATTGCTTCTTCTTGACGCTAACATATTTGCACTATGGTGTTGGTGGTATATACAATCACCATGATAGATTAAAAAACCAAATCAAGCAAATGACATCAAGAGTAGAAATGATTGAAAATAATCAAGTTCCTCCGGGTACTAATCCTATGATGGCCCATGTTTTGAGGAGCCAACTTCCTATGTTGACAAAAAGTTTGAACTCTATGAAAGCCACTAAACATTCAATTCAAGCTATTTTTAGTTTCCGTTCAATGCAGCTAGACATGTTTGATTTCATAATTGGTGCGACTACTTTCATCACCAGACTTATTGATCCAAGTCACCAACACCCTAGTGTCAAATTGAAGATTCCATTATTCAAGATCGATGCTGTTTCTCAGTTGGATGATCATGAATTTTTGCAAACCAAAACCCCTGTGCCATGGAAATATTATCCAGAATTCATGTTAGAAGGAATTATTAACTACTGTAAGTTTATAACTAACTTTAGGGGGTGTCCTTTGGTAGACAACCATGAAAAATTACTGTCGTTTGTTGAGTTTTCAATTATTTTATTACGTTGCCCTGAGTTAATTGGTAATCCGCATATGAAAGCCCATTTAGTTGAGGTATTATTTATTGGATCTTTGCCAATGATGAATGGTGAACCAGGATTCATTTCTAGCATTTTCAACTCCAACCAGCTTGTGATAGATAACATATTATATTCTTTATTAGATTTTTATGTTATGGTTGAGAAAACTGGGGCATCGTCACAATTTTATGATAAGTTTAACAGTAGATACTATATTTCTGTTATATTGGAAGAGTTGTGGAAGAATGAAATTTACAGAGAACAATTGGGTGATTATTCCAAAAATAACGTTGATTTCTTTATTAGATTTATTGCTAGAATGTTAAATGACACAACATACTTGCTTGACGAAACATTCAACGAATTAAACCTGATTCATAACTATCAGCGTGAGTTGGAGAAGCGTGCTAATGGACAACCGCCTAATACTGAGGAATTTGGAAATGATGAAGAGCTAACTAACAATTTAAATTCTTCTGAAAGAAAAGCCAAATCTTATGTTGGTTTATCGAATAAAACAATGGAGTTATTTAAATTATTCTCAAAGCAAACACCGCAGGGATTTGAGTTGCCAGAAATTGTTGACAGATTAGCTGGTATGTTGAATTATAATTTACAAATTATGGTTGGACCTAAATGTTCCAACTTAAAAGTACGTGATCCAACAAAATATGATTTTGATCCTAAGAGAACATTGAGTGATTTATGTGAAATTTACTGCAATTTGTCAAACCAAGGGAACTTTGTTGTTGCAGTTGCAAGAGATACGAGATCTTTCTCTTTAGAGTATTTCAAGAAAGCTGAAAGAATTTTGTCAACTAGAACCTATACCAGTCCAAAAGTAATTGAGAATCTCATCAAGTTTGCACAAAAAGCAGATGAACAGAGACAGACGGATGAAGATGAAGAGTTAGAATTAGGTGAGATACCTGACGAGTTCTTAGATCCACTTATGTTCATTTTAATGGAGGATCCAGTTATCTTGCCAGGGTCCAAAATTAGTATCGACAGGTCGACGATTAAAGCCCATTTATTAAGTGATTCAACAGACCCATTCAATAGAATGCCACTAAAATTGGAAGATGTTATTGAAGATACCGAGTTAAAACTGAAAATACAAGAGTTCAAACGTCTGAAAAAAGCAGAGAAAATGAATCAGAATCAAGATGTTGAGATGACCGATGCGTAATATAGATATGTAAATGGGGACATAGTTGTTTCAATACAAAAAATTATCATTATTTTATAACATGATAGTTCAATATAGATATAAAACTAAAATATACACGTTTATTAAAACATTAAACCCAAAAATTTATAAAGATCATTATAAAAAGTTTCTAATCAACCAGAGATCAATTGAATTTAAGCCTTAATAGCAAATCTTCTTTGTGGGAAGGCAATTTTTTGTTTTCTAGCTTTATCGGTGATTTGTTTAGCTTCGAACTTGGTTAATTGTCTTCTGATAGCTCTAGTCTTCTTAGCTCTTAAATCCTTTGGTTGGTACTTCTTACCAGCGTAGAAAGCTCTGACATTGTCTCTTTGGTTTAAGTTGATAACAGTTAAAACACGAGCAATGTTCTTTCTAACAGTGTGGATTCTTGGTAAAGATGGTTTTTGCAATTTTTGAACCTTCAAGTTAGCTAACTCTTGCTTTAATTCAACTAATTGTTTTTCTAATTGTTCCTTAGATTTAGTACGTAATTCGAAAGTCTTAACTCCGGCCTATATATGTTAGTATTTGTCATAATTCATCCCATATTAACTACTCTTCGTATCATCCCTCGTAGTATCGTTCACATAATGATAGCCTTTCCTCATTGACAAATGTTACCATATTCTTTTATCCTCCCTACGTTCACTCCCTTTATCAAATTTCATGCAATCTACGATTTCCATCTGTCTTCTATCCATTTTCCATTCTTAACCTCTTAAATTTGGTCCATTTGTATAATATTTCACCATTTCAATAGTCCATTAATCTTCATTTAATTCTCATCCATAAGTCTTTACCAAGTATCATGCTATCATCATCATGTTCTTACGAGGTCTTATACGTAGTTTTAATGTATTAACATACCATTTTGAACTATTATTACTGTTAAATTAACAATTAAGTATTCTTATTCAACTATAATATTTCTGTACAATATGTTTAAAATTCACTACTACCCAGTATGTGAAAATTCTTCGTGATGCTACTGGAAAATTATTATTACACAAAATTGGAATTTTTGATCTCGTGAAAAAGACGGAATCGTGGTCATGTGAGTAGAGGGTATAAACCCTAAGCTGCAAATTGGTTCCGGTGTTGGCTGATATAACGGTATAGGAGAAGTCAGAATTGTTGGAGAAACGATATAACAAGAGCTGGCGGGTCTGGTTATATTAGAGGGTATTGCGAATTGTAGAAGAAATTTTAACACAGGTAAATTCTGAGTGTAATGTGGGAGTGCACCAGATTTGAATAATGGTACTAATGACTAAGAAGATACGGTAGAGGGTGCTGGAATACAGGGATGCTGGGGATTCTGGGTGATGCTAGTAGCGGGTCTGCGCAGCAAACTAGTTCTTGAGGAGACAGAGACAAAGAGATGTGAACATAATGTACATTATAAATAGAAACTAATCTAAATCTAAGCTAATAAAACAAGTGATGAAATTATATAGACTTTTGAGGAATTTCAGACACATGAGCATGAAGTCATCGCAGTATGGCAGACATGGGACGCCACTGAAAGGACCTGAAAATGTAATGAAGAAGGGAAAGAATGCGACTACAGAGCCGAATCATGGAGCATTCTTCAAGCTGTTGGATAACCATTCCAAACCTTCGTACAATCCATCCCCGGTGGTAGCACAGGTAGATTGAATGTACCAAGGACGTTGGCGGAGCGAATGTAAGTTCAACTTTTCCGTGATTTCGGCCGCGTTCATGGCATTTGGTAAATCTTGCTTGTTGGCAAAAACCAACAAGAATGCGTCTCTCAATTCATCCTCGTTCAACATCTGTTGTAATTCTTCTCTGGCCTCGACTATACGGTCTCTATCGTTCGAATCAACCACGAAAATGATACCCTGGGTGTTTTGGAAGTAGTATCTCCATAAAGGACGGATTTTATCTTGTCCACCGACATCCCACACGGTGAAGGAGATGTTCTTATATTCGACGGTCTCCACGTTAAATCCAATGGTTGGGATGGTAGTGACAATTTCACCAAGCTTTAATTTATATAAAATGGTGGTCTTACCAGCTGCATCTAACCCAACCATCAAGATTCTCATCTCTTTTCTTTTGAAAAGGCCGGAAAATAATGACGAAATAGTTAAACCCATGTTGTTACTTGTGTTATTATTGTAAATATACCTAAAGCTTGTGTTTATCTAGAGATTTCAACTTTATAAATAAAAGAAGGGGGCGAATTTTCAGTATTATTTCTACACGTATCTCGATTACAACTCTGCGGGTAACAATGCATCATATACTACAAATGCTTTAGATAACATATTATGACTGTATACATTATTATTGTAATCACAGTAACAAGCTTAGGCATTACTCTAGATCGTGTAGTTCGAATATACTTTTACTTATAAGAAGTATAGAGTCTTCTGATCAATAATCATAATGTCCCATTGCTATTTTTAGCAATTTCGTCCCAGTTTGTCACAATAACGCGTTGGGTGTCATACTGAAACATTTATATCCAGATAGAGCAGTTGTAGTAAAAGAACAAGGGGATAGAGTTGCATTACAGGCGATCTGAACATATTAGACCTTTTGCAATCTATTTGATCATTATTGGACAAAATGAAGCTTTGTGGTTTTTAGCTGTTCGTGTTATTAAGTAGATGCACAGTGGTGTAACAAACTGAATTGTAGATTATACTAAAGCATCAGCGATGGCTTTCGACTTAAGTAATAGAATTGTACCTTATAACCAACAAACTGCTATCCTGAAGTGCTTTATAATGTTAATTTAAGAAGTATGAAGTATTGTGAAATTTTATGAAATGCAGCAAAAATTGCGAAAAAGTTGTAGATATCTGATGCAAGAATAAAATTAGTTTGAGTTAAGGCCTATCTTGAAAATTGATGAATGTGATTATGGAACAAATTTTAGATCTACAATTGTACATTTCACGTATTATTATTTATTAACCTTATATATTATTTCCCATGAATGCAATTAAAAAGCAAGTAGCAGCCAAAATGCATGCACATTATGTTTTTATTTTCCGACATTGACCTTGCAATTTGAATATTTCTGCAACGCCCGAATAAATATTGAGTAATTGACATCTTGATTATCGACCTCCCAGAAGATTTCAGATAATCGGATGTGCCATGGAGGATAGTCCTGCAAGTCCAACGAAGGACCGAAGCAGATCAACAAGTCGGGTTCGACGCCTACTAACTCAATCAACTCTTCGTCAATCAAGTCGATGGTGATGTCCTTGATTGACAACTCTTTGTTGACAGCTAATTCACACATACTTTTGGTCAATTCGATGATTGTAGGTTTGCCATCGATTTTTGATAACAACGAGATTTCTAAATCGATCGTCGAAGGCACTTCAAATGTAGGAGATTGTTGGAGGTTATTACTGTAAATAACAGTATTAGAATGGGGGATCCTAATTGAAAATACCGGAACAGACTCGGTACCAAAATATACTGACAAATTCTTGACGATGTAACGACACAATTCAGGCAAATGGTGTTGGACTATCCCTGTGTACTCGTAGATGGATAAGACAGGAATACCCGCCAGGATAGACCAGGCTGTAAGCTCACTGATGTCGTTGATGAGCCCTTCTATCCCTCCATTTTCATCGTCATCATCCTTCAAGTCCAAAATACAAGACACCCGCTTTGGCAATTTGGTCAACTTGTTCACATCGTCCCGAATTAGTTGCGGTGTTTTATTGGGGTAGTATGCGAGTGTCAAAAACTTCAAATATATCCTTCTGTATATGTATTCGATGTTCTTGTATATCGAGATACAAAAGAAGATCCCAAGTAACACGGTGTGGCTCAAGTAAAACGTTAACATGCTCAAAAGCGACCCCGAAACCGTTTCCCAGCATTTTTCATCCCCGTGCACCAAGCTACGTGTCAATCCATTCATATCCTTAATAAAACTATGTGTTCCATCGCGGTTAGGTGGTCGTTGGCGTCCCGCCTGCTCCTGGCCCAACTCGGCACCCAATGATGCCGAACTGCCAGATTTGTCCACTTCTGCCGCCGTATTTCCTTCAGCTATTGTCTGCGTCTTGTCTGTAGTCATATTGCATGTATATCGGCCTTTTTGAATACGAATCCTTACAAAAAGACGATAGATTCTTTTTATATTAACCGCTCAGAGGTGTTTTTCTATTGCAACCCGCACTATATACAGGAAACAACACTCACAATAGATGATTGGAGACTATTTCCACTCCCCTACGTACCAGGCAAATGGCACCGTTCTAATTATAGTATCTGATACCCACAAACTTTTCAATGAATATATACGAATGGGTTTTCAACTTATTAAGGCTTATTGTTGAATAGATATCGATGATCATTGGGGTACTGGAAAATTTCGGTCCTCGCGCGCTCTTTCGATACCGGCTAGACTAATTAAAAGATTACCAGAAAGACACTATATTTAAGGCGTAAAGTAAAGAATAATAGAGCATAGATATCGTAAGCATCGATACAGGTAGAAATAGGACACTAATAGGAGACTTAGGTATAGTTTCTTGGGTGCAAAACGAAAAAAAAGTATCGAATCAGGCTAGTGGGTAACACTTTTTCCCGCACGAGAAATTATTTAATAGTCGCTTAGAAAGAGAATTAGGAGACTGGGAATAGGCAGAGAAAGAATACCGAGAAGATAGACTCGGATGAACTATAACTTAACGGAGGGAAGAGTTTGTTGATAACAAATAAGCATCTAGAGAAGGAGAAAAATAGTACGTAATGTGGCCACTTCTTGATAGGATCATGTATGATCACTCGACGGAGGAAGAAGATAACAAAAAAATACAACAGAAATCATCTTCGTCGAGTGCTATTACTGTTGGTTTAGTGGCAGCAGTCGGGGGCTTTTTGTATGGATACGATACTGGGCTCATTAATGACATCATGGAGATGACGTACGTGAAGGCTAACTTCCCAGAGAATGGACATAACTTTAATGTACATGAAAGGGCGTTGATAACGGCCATTTTGTCACTCGGGACATTTTTTGGAGCTTTGGTAGCGCCATTAATATCAGATACATGGGGTAGAAAATTTTCGATTATTGTATCGTCCGCCATCATATTCAATGTAGGTAACATCTTACAGGTGTCATCCACAGAAGTAGTGCTTTTATGTATTGGAAGGGCTGTTTCAGGGTTGTCAGTGGGTATACTATCGGCTATTGTACCGTTGTATCAAGCTGAAGCATCGCCTAAATGGGTGAGAGGATCCGTTGTGTATACTTACCAATGGGCGATAACGTGGGGGTTGTTGATCGCCAGTGCTATATGTCAAGGGGCGAAAAATATTATGAATTCGGGCTCCTATAGAATACCGGTGGGAATACAATTTTTGTGGGCACTTATTTTGTCTATAGGGATGCTTTTTTTGCCCGAATCTCCAAGATTCCATGTTCAAAAAGATAATATTCAAGAGGCATTGAAATGCTTAGCTAGACTAAGAAAAGTACCGACTGATGACCCTGAATTGATCGAAGAGCTTGTTGAAATAAAGGCTAATTATGACTATGAGTTATCGTTCGGTAAGGCGTCCTATATAGATTGCTTTAGGAGCGGCGGAGGAAGAAATAAGCAACTCACAAGAATGTTTACTGGTATTGGAGTCCAGGCTTTTCAACAAAGTTCTGGTATCAATTTCATTTTCTATTATGGGGTTAATTTCTTTGCGAGCTCAGGAGTGAATAATTATTACTTGATGTCATTTATTACGTATGCAGTTAACACACTTTTTACAATACCAGGGATAATTTTGATTGAAGTTATAGGAAGAAGAAAGTTATTATTATTCGGCGGTATTGGAATGACTATTTCAAACTTCATAATAGCAATTGTTGGTGTTAGTATGTCAAATGAGGAAATTAGTGCAATAATATGTGTATCATTTTCGTGTGTCTTCATTGCTTTTTTTGCATCTTCATGGGGTGGGGCAGTATGGGCACTTACATCTGATATATATGGTATTGGCATAAGACAAAAAGCAATATCTCTTACAGCTGCTACAAATTGGCTAGTCAATTTTACATTTGCATTTATAACGCCTTATTTGATTGATACCGGCAAGCATACTGCAGCATTAGGGAATAAGATTTTTTTCATCTGGGGTGGTTGCAATGCTCTTGGTGTTGTATTTGTCTACTTTATGGTTTACGAGACTAAGGGATTAAAGTTGGAAGAAATCGACTTTATGTACAAAAACTGCGTGAATGCTAGAGCTTCAACTAAATTTAAATCTCAAAAGATTGTGTATGCAAATCAAATTTCAACTCCAATTTCGGAGCTTCTCAACACTAACACATCACATATTGCAATTGAGAAATCAAGTGGGAGTAACAATCATGATGACGACGACGACGATGATGATGAAGTCAGCCAACAAAATCACAATAACTTTGGATTGGAGACTGGGAACGTATTACACAATAATCTAGATAACAGGAATATAACTATTATTCCGTATAAAAATATTATTTCACCTCTGCGGTCGTTTAGTTCAGATTCTTCAAGCGATTCCGATTCATCTTCACCACTTAATGACTATGAGAAATACTTACACAGCTTGCAAAAAGAGAGCAGTAATCATGCTGACACGTCGCAAACCTCAACATCATTGCTCACTGACAATAAATTTAGTCATCTTAATTCCATGCATAACGTCCACTCTAGGGGTAATTTCACTGAGGATGACTTGAAGTACCTCAATGATGAATATGGTTTAGCGATGTCGCTGAATGGCCCAGGATCAAACACCGGACCTTTGAGGGTCCAACCAAGTACAAATATGACTGTTATAGCGGCGCCATTTTTTGATGCCCCACCAAGCGATTCGGACACAGATGAAGATGAGGAAGATGAGAGCGAAACAGAACCAGATACCACCAAGGGCTCACCGGATGATACCAAGGACTCTAGTTCGTAGTTATTTATATATGGCATAATTACATACTACTTTGAGAAATATGTAGATACTAAGTGTGTCGTCATTTTCTTTTTAAGACTTGACAATATATCAAAACATCCAACAATAACCATACTATTAGATACCAAACTGCTACTTCTATACAAATCGTTTGTCCAGTTTACTAGCAGCAGGTTAATTCTTTCGCCAATTAGATGATCTTAAAAACAACCGGAACCATAAATTAATTTAATCTTGAACCGCGATGGATTAGATATTCCATTCTCGGTTATTTCGATCACAAGTCCTTTGGGAGCCAGAGGTAGAGTTTCCTGTTGAAGAATAGCCTGATAGTTAGGTCTAACACCCCTTTGTTTGCACTTTTCTCATACGGCTCTCTGTCACTTATCTCTGTTCCTAATTCCAAATCTTCGGTGCATTAGTTTGTTTTCGTTAGCCATCATCAATTCCTCTTTTCGGCTATCGTCCATCTAATGTTCCATGCTCGCTGCCATAAATGTTTCCCAATATATATCTTCAATAGTCCGTTTCATAAATAAATACCGAAACGTTCCATCGGCTACGTACTTCAAGTGTTCTCAATTAGTGTAAACTGCAAACAAATAAATTTCAGTTGCATATTTTTCGTTCACTTTCCTTCTATTCGTCATTAACCTACACACAATATTGATATGCTACCCATATTCTTTCATATTACTTTAAATATCAATTCGAGCCCTCGTCGACTTTCTGACATCAATAATTCCTAATATACACTAGTTAGATTCTTGATTTTCATCAAGCTTATACTATTCTCGCTGAAATGCCGGCCGGTTTTCCATGCATATAGCGGTGATAATGCAGATAGAGCGCCGATGAGGTCCCGGATTAGAGAGCAATCAAAATAGAACGGAACTGTATTTATGAGCCGCACAATTCTAGGTCGCATTGTAATACATGCGGAATAGTGCGACATTGTCGAGTAATTGCCCCATTGGGACGATATTTCATAATTTATAACTATTCATTTCCGCTAATTGTATGCTCGGGAGCTAAAAAGCTTACATAAGCACCCCGATTAGTTTCATATATTTCCAAATTAGTGTAGTCAAGATTCTTCTGCAGCGATGTATAGAGAATGAAAGTAGGGACGAATAGGTGAAATAAGGGTGAAATATACTATTAATGTAGAACTATTAGACGTTAATCACTTGAAAGGAAAAACCTGAAAAGGCAGGAGTCAGCAGAGTACAATATGGCTAATAAAAGAGTAGTTCCATCGAAACCTAAATTGTAGCGAACGTCAGTAATTAGGCAGCAAGGTTGCTGAGGGAAGGCCAATTTAACGAAGATAGCAACATATTTCACGCTTGAGCTCGCGCAAGACTATACCGGTTGAACCGATGGCCACCGGAAAACAATTGCACTACCATAGTTAAGGTATATTTGCTCTATTGTATCAGCCGTAATTATTTCATGACCAGGCAAAATAGGCACCTACCCAATTAGGTAATGTGTATAAACTAATTTGAAAAAAAGTCAATACCATGTTTTTTTTATAAAATTGACCATGTATCCTTACAGTGTCCGATATTTTTGGTTTTTATCTTTTCTGGATTTTCTATAATCAATTGGTATTTAATTATAATTAATCATTTTGAAACCATATTAATACACAATGCTTGCCCTTGGAGATAGTATTTTACGTTTGATTAACTTTGTATTGTTAGTCATTGCATTGGGTTTAACTGGTTCGTTAGCTGCTTCCACCATCACCCAATCCAACCCTCAAGTCAATTTCGGTGTATTTGCTGCTGCCTTTGCTATATTAACATCGTCATTCTATGGTATCTTAGCATACTTTATTGCTGCTTTTGCATGGCCAATTGTGTTGGCAGCTTTAGATTTCTTGAATCTTATCTTCACCTTCGCTGCCGCCACCGCTATTGCAGCTGGTATCCGTTGTCACTCATGTACCAACAAGGACTACCGTGAAGGTAACAACATTGTTCAAGGTTCAGTTGGTCGTTGTAGAAAAGCTCAAGCTTCTGTTGCTTTCCTTTACATCTCCTTCTTCATTTTTGTTTTTTCCACCGTTTTCTCCGTCATTTCTATTTCAAAGGGTGGTTTATTCGGTGGATCTACTTCAAGATCTACTGCCAGAGTTGGTGTTCCATCAATGTCCCAAGTTTAAGATGCTAGAATACTTGTTGCAGCCGCTTTAAGCTGGCCACAAAAGAATTCAAAACGTTGGAATCGGATACAGAAAATTTGGCTATATAAAACTCGCTTAATTATTTTACTGATAAATCTTTTTTTGCTGGTGGATAATTTTGCCTAATGCTTTTCCATTCGTCAGCCGTTTGTTTTTTTCTATTTGTTAATCATTTTGACAATTGTATTAATTATTTCTTTCATTTTTTCCTTTTATATATTGTCTTTAATATATTTATATCCATGTTAAGATTAATTTTGTATGTCGAAGGAAGGTATGAGTAGTTGCAAAGTAATGTATTCATGTTTTGCACAATCGGTACCTGAAATTACTACGCTTACTACTATTGCTATCACTAACGGAATAAACGGTTTCGATTCATAATTTGTTATGCTAGCGTGACTTTAGATAAAATAGCCGTCCCTTCTATTGATCGATTATACATTTACAGTAGTTATTAGTCGGGACTGTACATTCGAAACCGTAACTATCGGCAGAATGTTGCTGACCCAAGTAAACCTGCAGCTGCCGATGCACCCCATGATGGTAAGTAGAACCATTGCCTAATGACCCAGTCACTGATTTTACATAACTTCAGGACAAAATAGGAATTCTAGATTCTTTCCTTTATTGTTGTTATAGCTACTGAGAAATCAAATAGAAAAATAAGATTTATATCTAATGACGGCCTGATCAGTCGCTTAGTAGTTCCTACTAACGGAATTGGGTTCAACGGAAATGACATGAATAATTATGTCTTTGTTTCTTTCCCCACCTACAATAACTTTTCTTTTTAAGTTGAGTTTCCAGAATACACAGCAGACGTTATTGATGCGTGAGTGATGTTAGTGTACTTTGTTGAGCAGTATTTCTAAATGAACTATGTACATTCGAAATGTTTTTCTATGTATTCTATACATCAAACTATTTATTTTTTCTTCTTTGTTTTTCACGTTCATATGTGTTCTTTTCTGCTCCTTCGATAGTAGAGATGGAATTGACAATATTGGCCATTTTCTTATGATATTCATCGTATTTTTCTTTCTTATCAGTAATTTGTTGTCTTGCCGTGAACTTGGATTCTTTTCTGATGTCTTTAAGTGCAGACTTTCTTTCTTTCTTAATTTGGTTCTTGATTTTATTCAATTCTTGTCTTTCTCTATTTACATCGTATGATTTCTTTTCTGGGTTGAAGTTTTCTTCGAACTTAGGTGCAAAAGTAGCAATAGAAATAGCCTTGTGATGTTGTAAAGCCAATGGTTTTCTTTCTTTAATTAAGTTATTTTGAATTTTACCCATTTTTTCAATCAATTGATCGAGCTTAGGGGATTTATAGTAAACAGCTAAATGTCTAGCAAAGTTTGAGAATGATGCAATGATTTCAACCATAACTCCGTTATCTCTCCAAATACTTAAAATTCTGGTGAATATATCTATAAGCTTATTGATTAATTTCAATTTCAAAGACTGAGTATTATCTCCAAATAATTCAGAAACTTTAATCAAATCATCGGTTGGTTTGATACCTTTTGTGCTCAAATTAATATCTGACTTGATTACTTCTTGAATGGATAAGCTTTTGTTTGCTAGTTTTTCAGGATCTGGGAGCAAAAGCAATGCAGCCTTTTCTAAAAAGCACACGATTTCTGGAGTAAATCTTTTGGATAAGGTTTGGTAGTTCAATAATATATCAACAATAAATAAACCTTGGCCAACCTGATTTATTGTGGTTGTCTTATCATAAGGAATGCTAGATATGTTTTCATTCATCAATATAAGCGTTGGGGTTACGACTAAATGATAATGATCTGATGTAGAAAATAAATAGCCAATTATCACAAAATATACTAAATCTCTTGGTTGAAGATTGAAAATTCTACTTTGTATATCATTGATTTCAACTCTAATAGTTTCTACCAATTTCTCGTTGTAGATTTCGCTTAGCTTTTTCAAAATTTTCATCATTTCATTAATGTTTTCTGCGGGAAGATTCAGCTCATTAGCTAAATATAAAATATGCTTCAATAAAATACCAACGAATACATTCATTCTTTCCTTGTTCCCCTCTGCAAGTCTAGGTTGGTAGGTTTCAATCATCTTGTTGATATAATTACAATGCTTTGAATCTTCAATTTTAGATAAAGAAGCAATAAAATCTTCATGTGTACTTGGCATCTGAACAGTTGTCTTTTTTAAAGTCCTGCCAGATGGCTTAGAATGATCCATATCATCATCTTCACTCCCACTAGACCTTTCTTCTTCGTCATCGCTATTTTCAATAACAAATCCTTCTTCCTCATCTCCACTACCATTCCAGAATCCATCCAAATCATCTGCCTCTGCTTCTCTATCACCAAAGTCTCCATTCATTCTGCGTAACCTATCCGCTTCTAGTTTTTGTAATCTGGTATCATGCTCTTTTTGTAACTCTTCAGCTGTCTTTGTTCTATCTGCTGGAACAGAACGTCTATCATAAGTTAATTCTCTAACTTTATTATCATACTCAATTTCTTCTGGGGTTTTTGTAGAAAATTTTGGCGCCGTTTTAGTTGCATTGTTATTGAATTCAGTCATTATATCACCAAATTCATCATCCAAATTCATAATTTCATCTTGGGCCTTCTGAAATTCCATTTGCCTTTGATGCTTGTAGAATTTGGACTTAGCTATAACTTCTTTCATTACTTCTTGCTTGGACTTTCTCTTTGGTTGAGCTTCTTCCGGCATTAAAGAGTCTTCATCGTAATACTTAGTGTTAGAAGCACCTAATTGGCTATCATCCAAATCATTGTCAAGAGATAACGATTTTCCTGAGTGTGTCAATACAAAACCATCATTGTCTTCGTCATCTTGCTCATCGTCACTTCCTAACGCAAAATTAATCTTCTTCTTGTTTCCCTGTCTTTCTCTGGTGAATCTTTCCAACATTTTTTCTTCTGCCGTCAAATTACGGTTATTTTCACCAAATCTTCTATCAATAAGTCCACCTGTTTTTCCATGTTGCTTTTTGTCTAATTCATACTGAAGTTTCATTGATTTTTCAACATCAGATTTCGCTCTAGTAGCATCATTGTGTTGCTTTGATCCAACTTTAACAAATTTTCCTCCTTGAATCATAGTGACATCACGCTTGGTTCTGTTAACTTTACCGTCAAACAAGTTGAAATCTTTTCTGATATTATTCAAGATTTCATGTTTGTCGTTCCTTCTTGTTTCTGATGGTGTTTTCGACTTTTTATTTTTCTTCTTAATATTGGTCTGCCCAATTAAACCATTAGCCTTTAATGCAGCCTTTAATTGCTTCAACTGCGATCCAGCCATATTGTATTAAAATAAATATATTAATGATTTCTTATGATAAACTAATAGACATCTATATACATGGTTATAAAAAAATTCCATCGTGCGGCGTAAAATTAATTTTTTAGGAGACGACCAATGACACAAAACCAATATCATCTATTTCTATCGTGCTTGTAAAATTGGTTTATCATACCCAATACACCAGATCTTTTACCCTTACTGGATTCTTCTTCTTGCTCATCAATATTATAATCAACATTGTAGGAAGATTCATTTATGCTATTAGAAGTTAAAGGCTGATACAAAAATGAGGGTGAAGGATCTCCAACTACCGAGTGAGAATTATCAGGTTTTGCAATACGCGATGGTTTGGTTGATAACTGTGCATTCGTGGTGAGTTTTGATGCCTGTTTCGCCTTATCATTACCACAAGTTTCTAAGAAATACATGTAAGATTTGATCATTTTTTCATCTTGATAATAATCATTGTTAATATCTGCGTCATCATCCTCATCAGATTGACTGGATGTCTCTGAATCACTTTGTTTCAATTTATCTTTATTCAAATTCACATTGTCAAGTTCAATATCATCAGAAATAGCTTTAGCTTTAGCTGGTCTTTTCTTTGAGGTTGACTTTGATTTTTTAAGTTTGCGTTTCGGCTTATTCAAACCCATCATCATATTTTTATCCTTTTGTTCAAAATTAAACATCGCAAAGTAACAAACATAACCGAGACCATCAACATGTATTGAATATTCTCTGAAGAAGTCAATAATTGCTCCAGAACTATTCAGGACCTTGAACCAAAGAATAAAAGGCGTCAAGATTAAACTTAGAATTTCATTAATAATTATTATAATCTTCAATGAAAATAGCTCGCAAAATTCATTCTTCACTTGCACTGTGTGTAGTCTACCATTCCATGAACTAGGTAAATAATGTGTGAACTGTGAAACATACCTGAGGCTAGCTTCAGGGTCGTAGAAAAAAGACGACGTTTGTGAATTCAAATTTTCAGAAGTGTTGGAATTAGTAGAGGTTAAAGAACTTGATGTAATGGCCCAAACAGTACCAAACAAACTAATATAAAACAAACTCGATTTGTTTTCAGTGATTTCAAAAGACCAAAAATTATGCTCTTCATTGTCAAACCAGAGCCCCATTAAAACTAATATTGCTGTTATAGCTCCGGAAACAAAATTCACAAAATTCATCAAATTTATTACCAAAAAGCCCCTAGGAAACTGATTAATATAAATATTTGCCGGACCTATCGATAAGTGCAATCTTTTAATAAAGAAATGAGGCAATTCATTGAATTCTCTAAGTTTCCATTCAGCCCATGGTGTATACTGCCTTAAACCTAAGATTGAACTAGGGTTTGATTTATACTCATTGAAATAACGGAAGAAGTACAATAAAACGAAATAAATAACAATGAAAGGACATAGAAGCAAATTTATTATTGCAGCCATTTTGAATCGAGCGCTTAGCTCTTTTGACAATTGATTTCTGTTAAAATCTTTCAAGACATTAGAATTTATCTGGCCATGCTGGTTGAAAATAAAATTATTAATACACAATTTTATGTTCCACTCCAAAGTTTTCGTCAAAACCGATCTATTTGACAAGAAGCTGTTCAATTTTGATGAAAATGGCATCGATAATGACAAATCCAATACTTCTTTATTAATCAATGCAATAATGTAATTTTCCTTTCTCATTATTCTATTGGCAATATCATGAGCGTTCAATCTAACCTTTGAGTTTAAATCATTCAAAAACTGGGCTGGTATATTAGTATTAGTTGACGTTAAGCTATTGTAATCTTTTAATGCCATTAACCTTTCGACAATAACGATCCATGAAATAGTCATTAATTCGTCATCATTCGGAATCCCTATCAAGTAATGATAGAAATTCTTGATTTCCTTTAGCTTATAGTTGTAGTCAAAATACAACTGGACTAATCGCAAAACAATATATCCGGCAAAGCCCAATAGTAGCAACTTGACCGAGAGAGGTACCCTTTCACTGAGAAAGTTAGGTATTATTAGATCTTTCAAAGTAATAGGTGCCCGCTCACTTGAGGCAGTCACAAAGAAGTCATAATTTATGCCCCATTTTAAGAACACAGTGAATGACAATATGAAAATCAAGATCAATAAATCAACTAATCTAGTTAGAACAATATTGAGCATTCCATTACCTCTGTAATAATAATAAACATCAGTTAAGAATTCATCCATATTGGTTATGTTCGCCCACAAGTAGAGTGCCCGCTCTTTGGGAGGAATCACATATTTTCTCTTAGACTTATGCTGTTTTGTTTGGTAAATCGTTTGAGCCGATGGCCCCTCAGGTTGTGGTCTACGAAATTGTTGTGGCTGGTTATACATCGGAAGAGAACCATTGGTGGGATGCAATTTGTTGTTAATAAAGGTTTTCGCAGTATCAACCATATTTTTCTTGGGTGGATCATTGGGTATGATAGTAGTGATATCATTATCTTGTCCATAATGTGGACGGGCGGTATCCCAGTGCACTTGAGCCGAGTCTTCGTTTTGATTGTGTTCATTGCCCGTGAATGCTACTATGGGTGACGGTGGCGACGAAAGCGACAGAGATGAGTCCAGGTCCGATTCTGAGTCCAAAAAATGAGTATTTCCATTGTTTGCATTCTCATTACCCTCGTTATTTAGGTGGTTGGACGAGACACCACCATTCACGAATGACTGCTGATAATCAACATCAGGGTCATAATATTGATACTCATCCTGCAATTGATTATATACCGAGTGAAGACCAAACACCCGTGATAGAAATGTATCATTATTTGAGTTCTGATTATACTCAGACATCTTACGAGGAGCTTAGTGATAGATAAGTCATCATGGTAAGTAATAGTGGATATGAATGATTAAACGCAGACACAATCTCAACCAGTCACGTGAGAATATCCGATAAGATAACCAGATATGATTTCTTAAGCATATACATGGAGCCTATATTATTCCGGTGCTGGGCAAGTTGGCATATTGCACTTTCGAAGGCAAATAGTAGGAGCACAGATTAATTTTGAAGAAGAGAAGTGAGAGGGTGGTCTTCGTTCTACAGAATTTTTAGATTAAATGTAGAAAATATTTACACTTCTCGCAATTGTAGAATGCTGCTATGTTCTTAAATATGCGTATTTGGTGGCCTAAGATGTCTAAGCATGAATTTAAACTCATCATGCATAGTATAGTATATATAGTGTGTGTCGTGATAATAGATTGTATCAAATAGACTTAGGTGGCTATTTTCTTGGTATTATATACAGTGTATGTTATTTCAATGGAGAACACATATCGAACTTAATGTTGATAATCGATAATCGATAATCCACTAAACGAATAAAGCACATAGGAAATATGTACGTAATTCTGCAAATCGCGTTTGTTCAAATATTTTAGAGCTTTCGTTCGCAATAGAAACATCGAAATAAATCTAATACGCGGTAGCCCAAACCCAATAGGTAATACTTCAGTAAACTCGGGCAGCATAATAACTACAATACCAAAAAAATACCAGAGCTGATTGCAAATAATTTTTTGTGGCAACCGTAGTCGCGTTGCAATTTGTTTTGAAACCGCATCCGTCCTCGACCTTCCTAATCACCAATATTTCGTACTATAAATAGGTCTATCTTGGTATCAAGGTAATGGCTGTGTTTCCCGCATGTGTTCTTGACCTTTATTAGAGACAAAGGTACTGGACGTATTATGTTTGTTGCCCAGTCTGCTGCGTAATGCGTTTATATCGAGGAGCCCTTTGTGTTCCCCTTAAAAGTCTTGACAGATGTATGGATGCATGGTTAGAAACATTGGACAGTATTTTACATGGCTAGTAGCCATGGGCAAAATACTAATTCATGCTTATTTGAGTTTTTACTTCTGTGCCAACGACATTTTTTTGTTTCCTATGCTGCCAATATACCAATTCTCTTTCTATTTCAAACTTCACGATACTATCCGTAGTAGTTGGTCAATTTCTGTATTGTAGTTGACTATTTTTTTTTTGACTATATGCTCAAGTTGCATACGTCATGTATACCAATGCAAGTCAAAAATAAATAAGCCACTTACCTGCGCCTCGTTCCCTCAAGATTCCGTTGAATTTCCATCCTTGGAACAAGCAAATCCGTTAGGAGTACTCACTTGGACTATTTGAATGTTCGCGCATTATTAAATACGGAGCCAAGCCTAGCAACTCTTACAGTCGGAAGAGGGATCTGACATTTGGCTTCACTAGGCACTACATCCATACACCAATCATTACCTGAAATTATTGGGGTAAGTTATTGTTTTTAGAAGCAGAATGCCAATATACGATTGTGGTGATAATTATTTATAATATCAGGGGAAGTTCAGACAATTTCATGAAAGAAAAATAGAGATAGGTGACTTGTTACGTTTGAGGTGAAGCTTATAATACTAATAGAATAAGTTAAAGAATGGCAAGACGAGATTTGACCTTTAATACTCCAAATAGAGACCAAGATGAAGAATTAGGGGTCGAGAACCCTTTTGGAACACCTGTCGACGAAGAGAGTTCTTCATTCGGTCTGAACCAACAATCCACATCTAGCCAACTGGACGACTATAATCGGATGAATAATCATATGAACGAACAGAGCTACGGACAAGCATTTAATGTTTATAATGGGTATTATTCTCGGACAGGAACCACAACAAACTTGATGTCTAATTCTACTCCGGGTAGTGGAGGGTATAATAATAATAGTCACAATAATAATTCACTAGGGGTTTCTAATTTGGAGGTACCACGAAACATTCAACTGCCTGTAGAGTTTGACAGATACCCATCAAATTTTAGTAGTTGTAATAATATCAGTAGTTTAGTCAACTCCAAACAAGACGATGATTTACCAGGAAATGAGTTCAGTCCATTTGGTGGATATCCTGCTTCATCTTTCCCTTTACATATAGATGAGAAGGAGGCAGATGATTATTTACACAACCCAGACCCCATCAAAGATGCAGATTATGATAAAAACAGATTCATTCATGATTTGAAAAATATGGACAGAAGATCCCTAGGCGGGTTACTAGGTGTTATATTTCTAATTTTGGCAGCAGTTGCGGTATTCATATTATTACCTGTATTGACATATTCTGGTGTTACTGATCCATACGTGCCAGAGAGTTATGAAATATTAACTCAATATCGATATCCTTTATTAAGTGCTATCAGAACTGATTTGGTCGATCCAGATACACCGGAAGATGCATTAACCAAAAAGACTTCTAAGGGTAAAACGTGGAAGTTGGTATTCTCAGACGAATTTAATGCAGAGGGCAGAACATTTTACGACGGTGATGATCAGTTCTTTCAAGCCGCAGATCTTTGGTACGGAGGGACTCAGGATTTGGAATACTATGATCCAGATGCCGTGACTACCGCTAATGGTACCTTGAACTTGAGAATGGACGCGTACAAGAACCACGATTTGTTCTATAGATCTGGTATGGTTCAAAGTTGGAATAAGATGTGTTTCACTCAAGGATTACTAGAAATTTCAGCTAGATTGCCTGGTTATGGTAATGTATCAGGGTTATGGCCCGGTTTATGGACTATGGGTAACTTAGGTCGTCCTGGATATATGGCCAGTACTGAAGGATTGTGGCCTTATACATATGATTCATGTGATGCTGGTATCACTGCCAATCAATCTTCTCCTGACGGTATTTCGTACTTGCCAGGTCAAAGATTGAGTAAATGTACATGTTCAGGTGAAGATCACCCTAGTCCAGGTAAAGGAAGGGGTGCTCCGGAATATGATGTCCTTGAAGGCGAGATCGACCCAGATACCTTAGTTCCTGTCGCCTCTCAATCCATGCAAATCGCTCCGTTTGATGTATGGTATTACCCTGATTATAACTTTATTGCAATCCATAATAAGTCAGTTACAACGATGAATACTTATACCGGTGGCCCTTTGCAGCAAGCAGTTTCTGGTACAACAACTTTAAATCACTCATGGTATTCAGAAGGTGTTGGTCGACATTTTCAGACATACGCATACGAATACTTAAACGACAACGATGACGGATACTTGACATGGTATGTAGGCGAGGACCCAACGGTAACAGTTGAGGCTGCAGCCTTGGGACCTAATGGAAATATAGGTCGCAGATTAATGTCAAAGGAACCAATGTCCATGGTAATGAATTTTGGTATTTCAAATAACTGGGCCTATATTGACTGGAACTCTTTAAATTTCCCCCTTACCATGAGTGTTGATCATGTTAGACTATATCAACCAGAAGATGCCATTAATTTAACCTGTGACCCCGACGATTATCCGACTTACCAATACATCGAAGCACATCCGAAGGCATATCAAAACAATAACCTTACAAGCTGGGAAGATACCGGATATGATTTCCCCAAAAATTCCTTAGTCCATGGTTGCTGATTATAGATCTTTCATGAACGTTTCAATTCCCTATCACTACAGCCTCTTTAATTCTACAAGGCTCTAAATTATTGAGAGCCTTTACCCTTTACTTCTTCCTTACATAATGCTAACAGTATCTTTATAGACAATTTATATTTAATGTACTTCTACACTAGTGTTCAAATCATATCTATTCATGTATCATATTAATTAATTGTGTAAATAATAAAATAATAGGATAGTCTTAATATATTTTTATACTAATTTTCAGAATTCTAACCTTATACGTATTCATGTATGTTATATGCGAGATTTTGATCACCGAAGGCATAAATATGCCCGTTGCTCCTAGATTGACCATGAATCATAATCCTTTTTTATTTTCCGATATCTATGCTCATAACTCAGCATCACTCATAACCCTACTTTAAGCAGAATGCATCCTTACACCCGTGTATATTTGAGTATATCAGCAATCAAAATCTGTGATATGGGTTGCACGTCACAGAACATCCATACATCACAGAGCATCTCACCAGTTCAGCATCCGTCAAAACAAGCATCTCAAATTGATTTTCCGTCAATATAATTTTTTTCTATCTTGATATAAGGTTATTGGGATACAAATATATTTCGAGCTAATATCATACCACGGAAACAAGTTGAAATACACGTCACATTCATTAAAATAGAACTACTGCTAAATCATGGGCCAAAGAGATTTGACGGATAATGCACCGAATACAGAGTACATTAGGGAGCCCGAAATTGAAAATCCATTCATTTCACCAATAGATGAAGAAAGCTCTTATGATCTGAATCAGGATTTGACTCCGAGCCAACTGGAAGATTACAATTCTATAAATACAAGCGATCCTAATTACGGAGGAACATTTGACAATTATAATGGATATTACTCGAATAACGGGACATCATCAAACTTGTTGTCGAATGATGGAGCATTCGAAGACACATTGGGTGTCCGTAACTCTATGGGTATTGGTAGGGTAGGTTCGTCGCGAAATCTATATGTTCCACCAGAGTATGACAGATATCCGTCGATGGCAGGTTCAAGAGCTGTGTCATCAACATCTCTCTCATCAGATATGTATAACAGCACGCAAAACCTTCGTAACCTGCAATATTTACCTGAATCAGAAAGAGACGACTCTTCAATATCTAATAAGTCGGCAAACCCACTTTTTGAGAGCGACTTCAGTCCATTTGGAGGATATCCCGCGACATCTTTTCCTTTGCATATAGACGAGAAGGAACCTGATGATTATTTGCACAATCCAGATCCTATTGCTGATGCGAAATACGACAAAAACAGGTTTTTCTACGACTTGAAAAATATTGATAGGAGGTCTTTGGGTGGATTATTGGGAATTATTTTTATGTTGTTAGCAGCTATTGTTGTGTTCATCTTATTGCCTGTGTTGACATACTCTGGTGTTACTGATCCATACAAACCAGAGAGCTATGAAATTTTAACTCAATATCGGTATCCTTTATTGAGTGCTATAAGAACTGATTTGGTTGATCCAGATTCTCCTGAAACTGCTTTAACTAGAAAGGCAAATAATGGAGATACATGGAAATTAGTATTCTCAGACGAATTTAATGCAGAGGGCAGAACATTTTACGACGGTGATGATCAGTTCTTCCAAGCTGTTGACATATGGTATGGGGGTACTCAGGATTTGGAGTACTATGATCCAGATGCCGTGACTACCGCTAATGGTACCTTGAACTTGAGAATGGACGCGTACAAGAACCACGATTTGTTCTATAGATCTGGTATGGTTCAAAGTTGGAATAAGATGTGTTTCACTCAAGGATTACTAGAAATTTCAGCTAGATTGCCTGGTTATGGTAATGTATCAGGGTTATGGCCCGGTTTATGGACTATGGGTAACTTAGGTCGTCCTGGATATATGGCCAGTACTGAAGGATTGTGGCCTTATACATATGATTCATGTGATGCTGGTATCACTGCCAATCAATCTTCTCCTGACGGTATTTCGTACTTGCCAGGTCAAAGATTGAGTAAATGTACATGTTCAGGTGAAGATCACCCTAGTCCAGGTAAAGGAAGAGGTGCTCCGGAATATGATGTTCTTGAAGGTGAAGTCAGTACCGATGTTGGTGTTGGTGTTGCATCGCAATCTATGCAAATCGCACCCTTTGATATCTGGTATTATCCTGACTATAACTTTATTGCAATCCATAATAAATCAGTCACCACTATGAATACATATACCGGTGGTCCGTTACAACAGGCTGTCTCGGCAACAACAACATTGAATGTATCGTGGTATTCTGAAGGTGATAATGAACATAATTTCCAGGTATATGGGTACGAATATTTAAATGATGATGATGATGGATATTTGACCTGGTATGTTGGTATGGATCCAACTGTAACAATTGAGGCTGCAGCTTTGGGCCCTAATGGAAATATTGGACGTAGATTAATGTCAAAGGAACCAATGTCTATGGTAATGAATTTCGGTATTTCAAATAATTGGGCGTATATCGACTGGAATGCATTATTCTTCCCACTTACTATGAGTATTGATCATGTTAGGTTATATCAACCTGAGGATGCTATTAATCTTACCTGTGATCCAGATGACTATCCAACTTACGAATACATCGAGGCACATCCGGAAGCATATCAAAATAATAACCTTACAAGCTGGGAAGATGCTGGATATGATTTCCCGAAAAATTCACTTGTTCATAATTGTTAAACTCTGTCAAAAGTTTTAAATTTTTATTTAGAAACTTGAAATTCTTATATGTATATTATTTTATTATTAAACTTAGGTACATCTCGCTATATTTATCTGGTTATATTTATGACATTAAATAAAATTAGTATACACTTGTGTATAAGCCTTAAAACTAGGTTAGAAACGGTGCATATTCGAGCACACATAATGCATTTAGTGCGAATCTAAAAGTTTATCTACGTCTATACACCTATTCTTTCCTGTATCGTTTCACTATAGTTACCCCAATACGTTTTGATTTAACCATATACCTATACACCTATTCTTTCCTGTATCGTTTCCCTATAGTTACCCCAATACGTTTTGATTTAACCATATAACTGCCAATGCCTCCAAAACGTCTGTTCCTAACCCCTGCATTACGTTTTATCGTTGACTTGGAGGCGTTGCCTCCAGCCACCTACTACTCTTGTGGAGATAATGTACCAGTTCAGGCAAATTTTGGTTGCACATTTCAATCACATCCCTACATCAAAATGTAATACAATCAATAACGTTATCCAAAGTTAAACAAAGATGACAGAAATATTTTCCAAAGATTTTTGTTTTAAAAGTATTTCTTCTTATTGATAGATAAATCTTTGATAGCTCAAAAAATATATATGTATTGAATTATAATATTCGAACAACTGGTTAACTACATATTGAACATGGCAAAGCGGGATTTAACATATAATACACCAAGTGAGAGATACAATGAGGATTTAGGAGTTGAGAATCCATTTATTCTGTCTATAGGCGAAGAAAGCTCATTGGAACTGAATGATCATTCGTCTTCAAGTCAGCTGCTAAGTTATGGTAAGATTAACAGCCATATGGGTAATCCGGTGTATGATGTCGGCTTCAAAAACTATAATGGATACTACTCGAGGAACCCAACCAATAGGTACTTAAATGAATACCCATCAGATGATAGTCAAGACATTCGGTGCTCACCAGGCATCATAAACAGTTACCCTTCTCCGAATATACAGGAACCACTGGAGTATGACAGATATCCTACTATAGCTGGTTCTAATATGATTTCATCGACGTCGCTCACATCGAATACTTACAATCCCCATAACGTTCCAAATAGAGGTGACAATTCATCTATATCAAATAAATCAAGCAAACCACTCTTAGAGTCAAAAGACTTTAGTCCTTTTGGTGGGTATCCTGCAACATCTTTTCCGTTACATATAGATGAGAAGGAACCAGATGATTATTTGCACAACCCAGATCCTCTCAAAGATGCTGCCTATGACAAAAACAGGTTTTTCTACGACTTGAAAAACATGGATAGAAGATCGTTGGGTGGTTTACTAGGTGTCATATTCTTAATTGTTGCAGCAGTTGTGGTATTTATCTTGCTTCCTGTATTGACATATTCAGGTATTACTGACCCATATACTCCTGAGAGTTATGAAATCTTAACCCAATATCGTTATCCTTTATTGAGTGCTATTAGAACTGATTTGGTCGATCCAGATACACCAGCAGATGCATTAACGAAGAAAACAGTCAGAGGTGAAACGTGGAAATTAGTCTTCTCTGACGAATTCAATGCAGAGGGCAGAACCTTCTATGATGGTGATGATCAGTTCTTTCAAGCCGCAGATCTTTGGTACGGAGGGACTCAGGATTTGGAATACTATGATCCGGACGCTGTGACTACCGCTAATGGTACCTTGAACTTGAGAATGGACGCATACAAGAACCACGATTTGTTCTATAGATCTGGCATGGTTCAAAGTTGGAATAAGATGTGTTTCACTCAAGGATTACTAGAAATTTCAGCTAGATTGCCTGGTTATGGTAATGTATCAGGGTTATGGCCCGGTTTATGGACTATGGGTAACTTAGGTCGTCCTGGATATATGGCCAGTACTGAAGGATTGTGGCCTTATACATATGATTCATGTGATGCTGGTATCACTGCCAATCAATCTTCTCCTGACGGTATTTCGTACTTGCCAGGTCAAAGATTGAATAAATGTACATGTTCAGGTGAAGACCACCCTAGCCCAGGAAAAGGCAGGGGTGCTCCTGAGTATGATGTTATTGAAGGTGAAATGGATATAGAAAAATTCATTGGGGTTGCATCTCAATCCATGCAAATTGCTCCCTTTGATATTTGGTACTACCCCGATTACAACTTTATTTCAATTTATAATAAGTCTGTAACTACTATTAACACGTACACTGGAGGGCCATTACAACAAGCTGTGTCAGGAACGACTGTTTTGAATCGTACTTGGTATTCAGAAGGTAGTGGGCAAAAGTTTCAGACATACGCATACGAATACTTAAACAACAACGATGACGGATATTTGACATGGTATGTAGGCGAGGACCCAACGGTAACAGTTGAGGCTGCAGCCTTGGGACCTAATGGAAATATAGGTCGCAGATTAATGTCAAAGGAACCAATGTCCATGGTAATGAATTTTGGAATTTCAAATAACTGGGCTCAAATTGACTGGCTCTCATTGACTTTCCCCCTTACCATGAGTATTGATCATGTTAGACTATATCAACCAGAAGATGCTATCAATTTAACTTGTGATCCCGACGATTATCCAACTTACGAATACATCGAGGCACATCCGAAGGCATATCAAAATAATAACCTTACAAGCTGGGAAGAAACCGGATATGATTTCCCCAAAAATTCCTTAGTCCATGGCTGCTAGTTATTTTAGCTGTATGTACCTTGCTATCCAGTTGATTGTGGTTCTTGGAAAGGGTCAGAAGCCTAACTATATAAGTTTTTAGACAAATAGTGTGTAGAAATCACTAATCTAACACAAAACCCCTCAACAACAATAATTATTGATACTTGCAAACTCCTGCTTGTTTAAATAGATGGCATGTTGAATACAAGAGTAAATCTGATAAGTCCTGCATTTAAATCTGATTTGCCAATTAAGATTTGATGCATACTTCAAAAAGTTAAAATTCTCCATACACCTTCCGATTAGTCTGGTGTGGAGTTATTAATATGAGAAATGCGACTACGGTATATGTGAGGTGAAAACGAACAATCTTCGATAAACTGCGTATTTACCTTGTATTTAAAACCCTATTCAAACCCTATTAAAATATTATTATTTGTAACCTCAGTTGTTCTTGATTGTAAAATCATCTGACGTGATTTTAGATTTTTTGCACATCTGTTCAAAGATGCTGTCTTTGGTATTAAACAAGTTCCAAGGCGTATCAAACTCCTTCACTTCTCCCTTTTCTAGGACCAAAATTCTGTCATAATTAATTATCGTTTTTAGTCTATGAGCAATGCATAATATGGTGCAAGTTCCAAATTCTTTCAAGATAGTCTTTTGAATTTTATTATCTGTTTCGTAATCAACAGAACTTGTAGCCTCATCAAGAATGAGTATTCTTGTCCTTTTAACGAGTGCTCTTGCAAATGCAATGAGCTGTCTCTCACCCAAAGAAAAATTAGTTCCATTTTCCAGAACTTGCTTAAATAAGTGAAATTTATTTAAATCCTCAGATTCTGGATCTTGACTTTGAACTGAACTAATTTTTGATTCATCAATAAGGCCTGATCGTTTTAAAGCATCCCATAATTCCGTATCAGTATATTCATCGAATGGATCTAAATTAGTCCGTATAGTCCCAGAGAACAAAATTGGATCCTGCGGAATAATTGATAGTCTTGACCTAAGATTGTTCAATCCTAAAGTTGAGATGTCGATTCCATCGATTTCAATAGATCCACTTTTCAATTCAACAAGCCTGTATAACGCCATCATTATTGACGATTTGCCAGCACCAGTCCTACCACAAACTCCGATTTTTTCCATTGGTCTAATATTGACATCCATATCTTTTAATACTAAGGGTAGTTCAGGTCTATAAGCCATAGATGCATCTTTAAATGAAATCTGTCCTTTTTCTGGCCAAGAAGGAGGTGGAGAATTCTCAGTTATCACATATGGGGCTTCCTCTGGTAAATCAAATGCATAATGGCAAATTCTTTCAACTGAATTCATTTCATTCTCAACTTGAGTAAGAGTTTTAAGAAGAAACGAGAGCTGGCCAACAATTTGCAAAATATAAGACATCAACAAACCAACAGACGAAGAGTTAATATGAAATACACGATTAACGCACAACATAGCAACAAGCAAAACAAATACCGCACCTACCATGTCTAAACTGATAGTGAGCCATCTCTGGTTTGCAATTGTTAAATAATAAGCCTCGTTCATCTTGTCAATAAGAAAACTATTCTTGTTCAAAAACCGGTGTTTAGACTTATATGCAAGGATGGTAACCATTCCACTTAAAGTCTCATTAAAATTATCATAAACATATGAACGTTGAACAGCTTCTAGTCTTTTAATTTCTCTTGCCGAAGCCTGATAATAATTTGCTATTGCAACAAAAAGAAATAATAATGGAGGAATTGCAATAGCGAACCAAGGCAAATAACAAATGCACAAAATTAACACACCGGTAATGTTTGCAACAAAATAGAACAATACAGTTAATTGTTCGACTATTTCATTATCTAATGCGTCAGTATCTTTTGTGAACCTGTTAAAAATCCGTCCCATAGGGGTGGTATCCATGAACGACATCGGTACAAACAAAATTTTCTTTACTGCCATTAAGTTTAAAGTCCGTGATGCTATCGTAGTAACATAAGCTAATACGAAAAATTCCAATGTAAGAAAGATAAAAGCCAAGAAAGTAAACGTCACATACAAAGCAATATAGAAGTTGTCCAGTCTATTAGGAAACTTTCTAGATGTCCAGAATGAAAGCCACGTATTGGTAAAAAGTTCAAAGTATGTGGCCAAGACTGTGAAAAAAAGAAAAAGGAAAATGATACAGAAACTAGAAAATATACCAGATCCATATTTGACATAGTTCTTATAAACTTTGAATTCAATTCTATTCACTGCTCTTTCCTCAGCCAGGAATAATTTGCCATCATCAATTCCGTCCAAATTAATCCCACTACTTCCAGATTTTTCACCCTCGATGTACGAAGTTGTTGTCGTTCGTCTCATTAATTGCCCCTCAATATATTGTTTTTCATCTTCAGGTTCAGCAAGTTTTGGATCCTTTTCTTCGTCACCAGTCTCGTCCTTAACAACATCTTGAGCATTCAATGACATAAGGTTTTTAAACCCTATATTATTTTGAATTAGTTCATCAAACTTGCCTACTTCTAATGATCCATCTCCATTCATAAAAATAACTTTGTCAGCAGAACCAATCAATGACAACTGGTGAGTAGCAAGTATTCTCGTTTTATTACTAAGAGTCCCTAAAATACAATTGTTCATTATATGCTTGCCAACTCGTGCATCAACAGCAGACAAAACATCATCTAATAATATTATATCTTTGTCAGTATATACAGCTCTTGCCAAATTGAGTCTCGCTTTTTGACCCCCTGATAAAGTTATACCTCTTTCACCTATTTCTGTTTTATCTCCTGCTGGTAATATCTCCATATCACTTTCTAATGAACAAGCATGGACTACCTCTTTATAGAAGTCCGGATCAAAATCAGAACCAAATAAAATGTTTTCTTTAAAAGTCTCGTTCTGAATCCAAGGATCACCACAAGATATAAGAGATCCACAAACATTCACTTCCCCAGATGTACGTGTCATTAGCCCAGATATAGCACTCAACAAGGATGATTTTCCAGATCCGATAATTCCTGTAACGACTACAAACTCTCCTTTTGTTATAGTTAAGTTCACATTTATTAATCCTTTAAATGGTATCTCGTCTTTATCCTCCTCATTTGAATTCCCCTCTGACATAGAATTAGAAGTCGAAGAGCTTTTCGATTCATCTGAATCCTTATCACTACTTTTCGAATCTTCATCAGTTACATCGAATGTTTCCCAGATAAACGTTGCATTATTAACTTCCACGGCAATATTGTTTTCTTGCATCCTTCCTAAAGTCTCTCCACTTGCTTCTATTTGGCGAAAGGTCTGGTCTGATTCTTCAGAAGCTAAAAATTGTCCAACCCTTTGTAACCCTACGTGCGCATCGGTAGTGGTTGCCAAAGCTAAAGGTAACATAATTACTTGTTCAGATAAAATGCCAAATAAAGTGAGCGATGAAAATATTGATGCAAGATCATGTCTATCACTATCAATTGCATACAAAACAAGGAATGAAACCATGGAGCATATCAAGTTGACTGATATAGCAATCGAGATAATTAAATTTCTTAATACCTGCATTTTCAAGATCCATTTGGTTTCTTCATTCCTAATACCAGAAATCTTTTTAAGGTAGGCAGATTCCCAAGAGTAAAACTTGATAATTTTCAAATTATACAAAACTTCTCGAATACTTGAAATTCTCTGATCAGTAGATAGGTTTGCTTTTTTTCTGAATTTGAACAATAAGTAGCCTACTCCCATAATTAATACCAAAATAAAAATAATAACTGCTATTCCGGTCAAAGCAGAAACACCAATGTTAACTATTAATATCGCAATACTGACAATAATTGGAATGGGGATAATGAGTAAAAGTGGTTGGAGTCCCAAGCCAAGATCTATTCTAGCCGTGTCGGTAGACATCATAGAGGTAATTTTAGCATGGGGAAATTCCAGTTTGGACTTTGGGCTCAACATGAAAGATTTATCTAGAATACTTTTAATTAAGACTGCCTTTGTTTTGGCCCCAATGAGCATAGCACGATAGAAATAATGATTGCCCATAAAGCCAGTGAAAACTACCATTCCTACTGTGCCAAAAGCATACCCTAAACCTTTACCAATACCCAATTCCACTCCTGCTGCTTTATACTCTACGTATTTAATGAGCTCCTTTGTTACTAGAGCAATGCAAGACGAAGTTCCATACATCAATGCCAAAAAAACCACTGCAACAAAGTATTCCCACTTAAATGTTTCGATAATTACAGACCATGGAAGAAATTGCAGTGGCGTGAAATCCTCCAAATCATCTTTGTATTGCTCTATGTCAGGCATTTCGACTTTTTCGTTTCTGCTCTTACATTTTTGAATAATGTGTTTTCTCTTAGCTTTATCGACCTTCTTCTTGAATAGTTCGTTAAACCTTGCGCTCATTTGTTCAACACTGATATCGTCAGTGAGGATAAAGAGATCTTCTGGTTGTAATGTTCTCATGTATCCTGGATTCATCACAGGTATCATCCACCAAAAAAATGCTCTGGAGAGAATTCCTGCTCTATTTTCCCCATACGGAAGGCGTTCATCTTCACTTGGTAGCGGTGGAACTGTCTTTGGCCAGAGAAACGATAAGAGTCTTTGCTGGCGTTCTAATCCATTATATTCTAATGAGTTAGAATCTAATTCATCAGCCTTAATCTCTACCATTTTGCATTTTGTAAGACATTAAATCTAAAAGTTTTAAGAGACGGCGCTATTTATATGAATTAACGCATGCGTTAATGAGGAAATATGACAAATAATTCCGAAAATAAAATCTAAACGATCTTGGCACCAAATACGATAACGTCTAAAAATACTACATATAACCATATGACCCCTATCAAAGTTGAATATAGACATCGCAAATTTTAAGTTTATATTTGCTTGACGCATATTTCAGGAAGTTTAAAAAAAGTTGCGTCCATACCTATTATGGTATACATGTGTCTTAATTGAAATTGTGGATGGTAGTAGCTTAGTATATCTCTAGGACAAGTTTTTATCTAAGAATTGGCCTCGTTAAAAAACGTAGCCCTGCGCAAGGGTGTGTCAAAATCTTCTAGCCGTTTTCTTATCTAACGAATTTATATTAATAAATATAAAGTAGCAATTCAACATCTTCAAATTTAGGAATTGAGCACTGAATAATTAATAATTCTTGACAAGAAAGGCAGGAATAAATTAAGGCAAAAAGGGACTTGACTTTCAATTCCCCTATAGAGAAAAGCGATACATTCTCTTACGAAGAGGACCATTCAATTCTAGCTCCAGTGAACATAATTTGGAAGGGCTGGATTTTAGCAAACAAGATGTGAGAAGAAATTCAGTTTACGGGCCTACGTTTCTAAGCGGCTACGAACATTCTTCGTTGCATGATATCGAAACAGGCTTGTTGGCAAACAAGGAATCAATTCCAAATTATGAATATACAGACAGTTCAGAGGTATTTATAAACAGGGAAGGCCCATTGAACATATACCGGCCAACAGATTACGACAGGTAATCATCTATGGCAGGTTCTAAAATATCGTCCAGTTCACTTTCATCAAATTTGTTCCCTGCTTCGGATAATCTCAATACTAAGACATATCAGCAGGAACAAGATGTCTCCTCTTTATCAAGCAAACGCAATAAACCTTTATATGGTAACAAGGACTTCAGTCCATTTGGTTGATATCCGGTTACGCTGTTTCCATTGCGTATAGACGAAAAGAAGCCGGATGATTACTTGCATAACCCAGATCCTATAGAGGACGCAGCATACGATAAGAACAGATTCATCCACGATTTAAAAAATATTGATAGAAGATCGTTGGGTGGTTTATTAGGAATTATTTTCATGGTGGTGGCAGCTATTGTTGTGTTCATTTTGTTGCCTGTGTTGACTTTTTCTGGTGTTACTGAATCATATACTCCAGAGAGCTATGAAATTTTAACCCAATACAGTTATCCTTTATTGAGTGCTATTAGAACTGACTTGGTTGATCCAGACACTCCTGAAAGCGCATTAACTAGAAACACTACTCAAGGTGAAACATGGAAATTAGTCTTCTCTGACGGATTCAATGCAGAGGGCAGAACCTTCTATGAAGGTGATGATCAGTTCTTTCAGGCAGCAGATCTTTGGTACGGAGGGACTCAGGATTTGGAATACTATGATCCGGACGCTGTGACTACCACTAATGGTACCTTGAACTTGAGAATGGACGCATACAAGAACCACGATTTGTTCTATAGATCTGGCATGGTTCAAAGTTTGAATAAGATGTGTTTCAGTCAAGGATTACTAGAAATTTCAGCTAGATTGCCTGGTTATGGTAATGTATCTGGGTTATGGCCCGGTTTATGGACTATGGGTAACTTAGCTCGTCCTGGATATATGTCAACAAGTGAAGGTATCTGGCCATATACATATAATGAATGTGATGCTGGTATTACTGCCAATCAATCTTCTCCTGACGGTATTTCGTACTTGCCAGGTCAAAGATTGAATAAATGTACTTGTTCAGGTGAAGACCATCCTTGTCCAGGAAAAGGTAGGGGTGCACCTGAGTATGATGTTATTGAAGCTGAAGTTGATGATAAAGGAAAACCAATTGCCTCTCAATCTATGCAAATTGCACCAATGGATATTTGATATATGCCCGATTATAACTTTATTTCTATTTTTAATGACTCTTGAACTACCATGAACACGTATGTCGGTGGTCCATTACAACAGGTAGTTTCTGGTACTACTGTTTCAAATGTCTCATGGTACTCGAAAGGTATAGGTCAAAACTTTCAAACAGATAGATATGAATACTTGAATGATGACATTGATGGTTACATAACATGGTATGTTGGTCTGAATCCTACTCTTACTGTTCTTGCCAAATCTTTAGGACCGAATGGGAATATCGGCAGTAGAATGATGTCAAAAGAGCCCATGTCGACCGTGATGAATTTTGGTATCTCTAACAGTTGGGCTTACATTGATTGGAACGGCTTCAATTTTCCTCTAGCAATGCCTATTGATTATGTTCGTCTATATCAGCCAGAAAATGCCATCAACCTTACCTGTGACCAGAAGACTACCCTACCTATGATTATATTGAAGCACATCCAAATGCATATCAAAATAACAACATCACATCGTGGGCAGAAACTGGCTATGATTGGCCTGAGAATTCGCTCATTAATCAATGTAGCTGAATATTATGACAAACCTAAAACTGGATACCTTTAAATACGTTCTATCAATTTTAAGTATAGGTGTACTCCAAATTGACTAGCAATCGCATTGAACTTTGAAACGAGCACAGCTTGAACCCATAACAATTAATCAAGTGGGTTATCATATTTTGCATTACAAGACTACAATCTATCTTGAGGAACTCTTAATTGTCTTACTAATGAGTGGTTCGAATGGACAAAACAGCCAAAGGAACTATTGGGCATGATAGTTATGCAACACTCACGTGATCATAATATAAGAAAGCCTGTGTATTGGAACTTTTGTCGTCCGATGCTTATTAAAAATCTGCCAGTGGTGGTTTCTATATTCAACTTGTTTTTTTTCCTTAACTGTTTAAAGATTGCAAGATTCAATATGGTTTGAATTCAACATAATAGTAATATACACCTTGCATCAAACTTGAACTCTAATTACCACGCGTGGCTTCGGTACGCAGACCATAAAAATAATAATCGTTTGTCAGTATTATGATGAGCTCTAATTATCTAATAATAGAAGTGTTTTCGCCAAGCAACATAGGTCAATTAAGCTAGAACACCTTACGACAAAAGTTGTGTTACCTTTAATACAATAGGTGATGACAAGGCTGTTTGTTACGTCGGTTCATACACGCCTAATTCGGCTGTAAGATGAAAACCGCTCTTTAACGGCATTTATTGTTTGATTCAGTATACCGCGAATTCTGTACTATTGCTGAGCTCGTATGGTAAACACGCAGTTTTGCCTGTGAGTCGGAAGCACCGCGAGAGACTAGAACTTAGCCTCAGATACGGTACTCTGTATATTGGTTTTTGCTTACTGTGATCAAAAATGTCAAGCATATGACAATCCCATTCGGTTATAAGACATTTCCATCAAGTATCTTTTATCATTAATTATTCTAAATTGATCTTAGTATATTTATAGATCACATAGTCTGGTAAAATGCTAACCTAGAGTAATTCGTGATGTATGGCAAAAATGCTTTGGAAAGATTTCTTTTAGCCAGTGCACTGCTATGGCGAAAGGTTTTTTTCAAAAAACTCAGCCATGTCAAAGTCGCAGATCTGCATTCACTACTAACGTGTTGAAATAACATCCCTTCCTTGCATATACACCCTGACACCCATAATAAACACGCAAGATCGGAAAAAAAAAGAACATACAACCTTACACCAACAAATACCTTCACTTCTCTGAATTAAAACCACTTATGTTTCCGTTGATTTTAAATGAAGGAGAATATTTTTGATTCCATACTTAATTTAGACCATTCTAAGGAAGCCGGACTATCAAGGCTCTTGTTTTTCGTTTTTGCAGAGCTGATTAAATTCATCATTCGCTAGATTAAATAGATCGTCCGATAATATCATGGTCCATAGAGATTTGACATATAATACACCCAGAGAAGCTAACCTTAGGGAAGCAGGTGTGGAAAATCCTTTTGCGTCTCCTAATGATGACCAAAGCTCGTTTGAACTGAATCCAGCATCTTCTTCAAATCAGCTGAATGATTTTAACCAGCTGAACAATCATTTGAACGACCCGAATTATGGAGAAACGTTTGATAGTTATAATGGCTATTACGCACAGAGCGGCACTACGTCGAACTTGCTTTCAAAAGAAGCATCACCTAGCATCGGTAATACTGGAAATTCATCTTTTCAACCGTCCCTGATACCTCCAGAATATGACAGATATCCATCTATGGTGGGTTCAAGAGTTGTGTCATCAACATCCCTTTCGTCTAACATGTACAATAGCTCCAACAATCTTCAGCAGGGTCACCTGAATATGCGTAAGTCGGAAGACGATTCTTCCATATCTAATAAGTCTACCAATCCATTTTTGCTTGGAACTGACTTCAGCCCGTTTGGAGGTTATCCTGCATCATCGTTTCCTTTACATATAGACGAAAAGGAGCCGGATGATTACTTGCATAACCCAGATCCTATAGAGGACGCAGCATACGATAAGAACAGATTCATCCACGATTTAAAAAATATTGATAGAAGATCGTTGGGTGGTTTATTAGGAATTATTTTCATGGTGGTGGCAGCTATTGTTGTGTTCATTTTGTTGCCTGTGTTGACTTTTTCTGGTGTTACTGAATCATATACTCCAGAGAGCTATGAAATTTTAACCCAATACAGTTATCCTTTATTGAGTGCTATTAGAACTGACTTGGTTGATCCAGACACTCCTGAAAGCGCATTAACTAGAAACACCACTCAAGGTGAAACATGGAAATTAGTCTTCTCTGACGAATTCAATGCAGAGGGCAGAACCTTCTATGAAGGTGATGATCAGTTCTTTCAAGCCGCAGATCTTTGGTATGGGGCGACTCAGGACTTGGAATACTATGATCCGGACGCTGTGACTACCGCTAATGGTACCTTGAATTTGAGAATGGATGCATACAAGAACCACGATTTATTTTACAGATCTGGTATGGTTCAAAGTTGGAATAAATTGTGTTTTACACAAGGGTTACTTGAATTCTCCGCTAGATTGCCTGGTTATGGTAATGTATCAGGGTTATGGCCTGGTTTATGGTCTATTGGTAATTTAGCTCGTCCTGGATATATGTCAACAAGTGAAGGTGTCTGGCCATATACATACGATTCATGCGATGCTGGTATTACTGCCAATCAATCTTCTCCTGACGGTATTTCGTACTTGCCAGGTCAAAGATTGAATAAATGTACTTGTTCAGGTGAAGACCATCCTAATACTGGTACAGGAAGAGGTGCCCCAGAACTTGATGTTCTTGAAGGTGAAGTTGATACCACTGTGGGTGTTGGTGTTGCATCGCAATCTATGCAGATTGCTCCAATGGATATTTGGTATTATCCTGACTATAACTTTATCGCAATCCATAATAAGTCAATCACCACTATGAATACGTATACAGGTGGTCCGTTACAACAGGCTGTTTCTGGTACAACAACATTGAATGTATCGTGGTACTCTGAAGGTGATAATGAACATAACTTCCAGACATATGGATACGAGTATTTGAATGATGATGATGATGGATATTTGACCTGGTATGTTGGAATGGACCCTACTCTTACTGTCCATGCTTCAGCCTTGGGTCCTAATGGAAATATTGGCCGTAGATTGTTGTCGAAAGAACCAATGTCCTTGGTTATGAATTTTGGTGTTTCCAATAATTGGGCATACATCGACTGGAACGCATTATACTTCCCTCTTACCATGCGTATTGATCATGTCAGAATCTACCAACCAGAAGATGCCATCAATTTAACCTGTGATCCAGACGATTATCCAACCTACGATTATATTGAAGATCATCCAAAGGCTTACCAAGACAACAATCTTACCTCGTGGTCAGACACTGGGTACGACTGGCCCAAGAACTCACTCGTTAACGACTGCTGAACTCCAGCATCTGCATCATCGACCTTTGTTACCAACCTTTAAGATCTCAACTATACCAACATATTCCAACATTCACCGATTTTTGTCTACACATTCTCCCATATTTTATTCATCCCTAATTGCTCGATTTCAGCCTACTGATAAATGTCTATAAAAACGGAAATCCCTGAACAATATTAGTGTTTGCCAAGCAGTCTTGGCTCTTTTGCATCCCTCCTTCCCATAGCTGTAATTTGCTCCAAACTGCCATAGGAAAGACTATTGATCCAATGCAAAAAGTGCTTACTCCTGTGTGGACACAAAGACACGAAATTTTTCTTATGCATGGAAATTTCTTATGAGAAATTAAAGGGCGTGTGTAACTCAATTAAAATTGCATAGCCATTTAGTACTTGTCCTAGGAACACAAATGTCTTGGAAGCTATCGAATGATTCTTATATTGGGAATATCGGAAGGATAATATTGAAAATTCCGAAGTTTTTTGAGAAGTTGGGCTATTCAAGGTAGAGAGTATTTGATTTTGCAGCTTTAAGGGGATACATTCGCTAATTAAAACAAAGGTAAGAAGTCGATCATGGCGCAAAGGGATTTAACATATAATACACCAAATGAAGCCAACCAAGGGGAGCCAGGGGTGGAAAACCCTTTTGTTTCTCCCATAGACGAGCAAAGCTCATTTGAGCTGAATCAGCCGTCATCCTCGAGTCAACTGGACGATTACAACCAAGCAAACAGAAATATGAATGAGCAGAACTATGGAGGAGCATTCAATGCATACAACGGATATTACTCGCAAGATGGGACCACATCCAACTTGTTGTCCCAGGAGAACTTATCAGATGAAAATACGGGACTTGGAAACTCCTTGGGGGTCCCTAATATTGGATCTCCGCAGAACATACAAGTACCTTCTGAGTACGATAGATATCCATCTATGGCGGGTTCTAGAGTGGTTTCATCCACTTCGCTTTCATCGCACATGTACAGTAGCACTAACAACCTTCAGCAGGGTCATCAAAGTATGCGTAGATCGGAGGATGATTCCTCGATATCTAATAAATCCACTAACCCATTTTTGCTTAGAACTGACTTCAGCCCGTTTGGAGGTTATCCTGCATCATCGTTTCCTTTACATATAGACGAAAAGGAGCCGGATGATTACTTACATAACCCAGATCCTATAGAGGACGCAGCATACGATAAGAACAGATTCATCCATGATTTGAAAAATCTCGATAGAAGATCGTTGGGTGGCTTACTAGGAGTCATATTCTTAATTGTTGCAGCAGTTGTGGTATTTATCTTGCTTCCTGTATTGACATATTCAGGTATTACTGACCCATATACTCCTGAGAGTTATGAAATCTTAACCCAATATCGTTATCCTTTATTGAGTGCTATTAGAACTGATTTGGTCGATCCAGATACACCAGCAGATGCATTAACGAAGAAAACAGTCAGAGGTGAAACGTGGAAATTAGTCTTCTCTGACGAATTCAATGCAGAGGGCAGAACCTTCTATGATGGTGATGATCAGTTCTTTCAAGCCGCAGATCTTTGGTACGGAGGGACTCAGGATTTGGAATACTATGATCCGGACGCTGTGACTACCGCTAATGGTACCTTAGATTTAAGAATGGATGCATACAAGAATCATGATTTATTTTACAGATCTGGCATGGTTCAAAGTTGGAATAAATTGTGTTTCACTCAAGGGTTACTTGAATTCTCTGCTAGATTGCCTGGTTATGGTAATGTATCAGGGTTATGGCCTGGTTTATGGTCCATGGGTAACTTAGGTCGTCCTGGATATATGGCCAGTACTGAAGGATTGTGGCCTTATACATACAATTCATGTGATGCTGGTATCACTGCCAATCAATCTTCTCCTGACGGTATTTCGTACTTGCCAGGTCAAAGATTGAATAAATGTACATGTTCAGGTGAAGATCACCCTAGTCCAGGTAAAGGAAGAGGTGCTCCGGAATATGATGTTCTTGAAGGTGAAGTCAGTACCGATGTTGGTGTTGGTGTTGCATCGCAATCTATGCAAATCGCACCCTTTGATATCTGGTATTATCCTGACTATAACTTTATTGCAATCCATAATGATTCAGTCACCACTATGAATACATATACCGGTGGTCCGTTACAACAGGCTGTTTCTGGTACAACAACATTGAATGTATCGTGGTATTCCGAAGGTGATAATGAACATAATTTCCAGACATATGGATATGAGTACTTGAATGACGATGATGATGGATATTTAACGTGGCATGTTGGTCAAAATCCAACATTAACCGTCCATGCATATGCCTTGGGTCCTAATGGAAATATTGGGCGTAGGTTGATGTCGAAAGAACCAATGTCCTTGATTATGAATTTTGGTATTTCCAATAATTGGGCGTATATCGACTGGAATGCATTATTCTTCCCTCTTACCATGCGTATTGATTATGTTAGAATATATCAACCAGAAGATGCCATCAATCTAACCTGTGATCCAGATGATTATCCAACTTATGATTACATTGAGGCACATCCGAAGGCATATCAAAACAACAACCTCACAACTTGGGAGGAAACAGGGTATGATTTCCCTAAAAATTCGCTCCTTCATCAATGTTAGTAACATTTGAAATTGTATTATTTATGGTGATAGTCTATTCTCTTTTCTCATTTATCTAGCAATTGTATATCGAAAATATAAGAAATTTAAATAATCGGATATGAATAATTGAATTGATATATATATGTACATGCATTCAATCAATATTTTTAGTCGTACTTACTTATACATAATGAACTATTAGTACCACCAAATCCAAAAGAATTACAAAGCGCATAATCAACTTTCTTCGTCTTGCTTTCATTTGGAACATAATCAAACTTCTTAAACATAGATGAGTCGTCATCTCTATGACCACCAACATTATCCAAATTCAATGATGGTGGTACTATATTCTCTTTGATAGATTTGATCGTAAATATCAGCTCTACAGCTCCTGCTGCTCCCAATAAATGGCCAATAGACGACTTGGTGGATGATACAGATAAATTATTATTGTTTTTAAATAATTCAGCAATTGCATTATTCTCTGATCTGTCGCCTATTACAGTTGAAGTGGCATGAGCATTAATGTAATCAACATCCTCTGGTGATGCTCCAGCAAACTTTAAGGCCATGTCCATAGCCCTATAAGCACCATCACCATCTTCACGTGGAGCTGTAATGTGATTTGCATCCCCAGATAATCCGTACCCTTTAATCTCTCCGTATATATCCTTCTCCGTGAGTCCTCTACTTAAAGCATGATCAAGCTCTTCCAAAATCATAATCCCACATCCTTCTGATAAAACGAATCCAGATCTATTTTCATCAAACGGTCTAGAAGCCTTTGTTGGGTCATCATTATAATTGGTCACCACGGACTTAGCTCTTGCAAACCCTGCTAATGCTAATGGGTGAATAGTAGCTTCAGTTCCGCCCGCAACCATCACCTTTGCATAATCATTCTTGATAAAATTATATGCATCGCCAATGGAATGTAATCCCGTGGCACATGCTGTTGAAACAGAGTGATTAGGACCCTTCAACCCATATTTGATAGATATATTCCCTGCAGCCATATTAGTCAATATTTTGGGTACGAATAATGGCTGAACCTTCTTATATCCCGACTGGGAAAAGTTGACTGAATTCTCATATACATCATCAAATGATCCAATGCCACTTCCGATAGCTACCCCAGTATAATTTTGCTCCTCTTCGCTCTTTGGAAACCACTTGGCGTCCATCAATGCTTCTTCTGTAGCAGCAAGGCCGTATTGAGTAAATAATGCAAATCTCCTAGCCTCTCCTTTTTCAAAATGGTCCGTTGAGGTCCATTTGCCTTCGGAAATTGGTCCCTCGGGGACTTTACCTATAACTTTCGATGGTATTTTATCCCACCCAGCCGATTCATAATCAGGTAATGTAGTTGTTGAAACCAATCCGCTTTTATTTGCAATAAGATTAGCCCATGATGTCTTTACACCAACTCCCAAAGGCGTTACTAGCCCGAGACCTGTTACAACAATTCTTCTAGACATGCTCTTTGAGTTTTGATATCTTTAAGATCTCAAATTTTCAGGCCGATTAAGTATATTTCCGGAAAATCATGATACAGGATTTATTTATTATCTTGATAATTATGACTTATGTATGGTTTCTATATATGACTGCAATCGTTTTTCATCCCCGACAATGAAATTTTCTACGTTATTACCAATTGAAGTAGGTATATTATACAAATTACAAATTTTCACCCATTTCTTGAATGAATCGTCGGTAGAATTTTCTATTTGCAAAATATCTTCTGATTTTGCATTAGTTGATATACTTTTACTGTTCTTTTTTAAGAAATTGTCAAGCTTCAACTTCTTTAAATTGATATCGTTCAGGCCAGAGTTTTTCATCTTTTTCTCGTACTCCACATAATCAGTAATCATAACTTTATATTGACGGTATAACAATTCCCTTTCCTTTGGTGGTAATGCACCAAAATTCAAGTCTATTTCATCTGCAAATTTGGTACTAAATTGGGAGTAGAAATATTTCTTGAGCTCCTTCTTATGATTTTGAAGATACTTGAAATACATTTGAGTTACTGTGGGATATATTTCAGAATTTTCAATTTCAGCTTCAGCCTTTGTTTCTTGGGGTTTGTCTTGCTGTATTTTACACCAATGGTTAAATACTCTCTCTCTCTCAGATGAATCGTTTATAGAATAATATTCAGGTTTGGTAACAAATTCAGAAAGTAGTTCTTCTTCGATTAAAAACCACGGATCGTAGAATGATATTCTATCTTTGTAGGAATCAAGTAGTCGTAAAAAGTCTTGTGTGGTATCATTTTCATCGTCAGATAAGGATAAGTCTAGACCTAAATTGTTTTGCGTTTCGTCATCACTATCATTTGTATGGTGAATATTCATTTCAAGATGGCTCTCTTCATTTTGTCCGACGTTCTCTTCTTCTTTGTACTCATCTTTATCATTCATCTCGTTAAGATTTCCATTATCTTTAGATTCGTCATGTTTTACCTTATTATCTTTACTTTTATTATCATCATATTTGTGACTAGATTCTTCTTCTTCTTTTTTTTCTTCGTCATTCTCATAGTGCTTGTTCTCTATATTCTGGTCTTCTTCTTCCCCAGAGTCATCTTCACTGGATGAATAACCTAGATCCAAGCCACCGGGTATTTTTTCTTTGTCCTCTTCTACCACTTCTTGTTGTGAATCTGCTTTTATGTAGCCTTCTTCCAAGAGTAAATTACGTATAAATTCATCTTTTTCATCTTTATCGTATTCCATCACTTCTTCGTCTTCTTCTTCTTCTTCTTCTTCTTCTTCGTTACTGTCGCTTATGTTGTCTTTATCTAGGGCCATGTCTGTTCTTTCTTCATCTCTATTTTGATCATTTGTACTTTCTACACCTATCGATTTCGCCTGCAAATCTTTCTCTTGAATTTTTTGTCCTTTGAAGAAGTATCCATCCAACCCCTTTAGCCCATTCACTCTGCTCATCAACAATGCAACATCTTCCATGTTGATGCAATTGATAAACTCATGCTGGTCTATTCCAGGATTATCTTGGAAAATATCATACAATTGCCAATAAGACTTCTCTTTGAGCTTATTGAAATAAAAATGCAATCCACTAGAGGTCACTATAAAATACCACTCTTCATATGGTATTTTATACTGAAATACTGGTACTCCCATCATTAGTGAATAATGACTTTGATCATCCTAATGAAATTTATTTATTTCAGACCTTCAACATCTATACATCGCAAAACTCCACACACCAGGGAATACATATCCGAAAAAACCAAATCAACGTAACACATGCATTTTACTATAGAAACAGCTCTTACTCATCTATACATTACTAACTTACTAACATATTAACCGACATCTTCAACTTCTTCTTCTCTGGCGACTCATAATCTTTATTTCCCTCTATTGACTGTACTACCGGATTTTCGTTGATCGCACTCTCGGATTTTGGCGTAGAATCTTTTATATTAGTGGGGGCAGAATGTTCATTGGAATCATCCGAATCATCCTCCTCCTTTGTACTTCTCTTATACAGCTTCCTTATCCTGCTTACGGCTAATTCGGACCCTTGGTGGAGGTTCTTAGCATGTCTTAAAAGCAAGTCTCTTCGAGAAAAAGGCCTTGAGCATATTCCACACACAAATGGTTTCAACTTGTTGTGTGTCAGTAACGTATGTCTTGTCAAATGTTCTTCTCTTGTAAAGGCTCTATTGCACTGCTTACAGTTGAAAATTCTGGCATTTCCTGATGCTGTTTTCGTTCCATATTTAGCTATTGGGTTGGTGCTTGAACTCATGGGTCCCTGGTGCATGTCCTCCGTATTCTCCATATTCTCCATATTTATTCCCGACTCTATTGTCTAACTTATGTTTAATTCCAAAGTATTGTTTAACTGAACTACAAATACTATAGAAACAGATATCCTATAGCAATTGGATTATAAACAAGGGTATTATCTGGAGTTATATTAAAAATATTCATTTATGTCCCGTACTGCAGGTAACCCTATTTTTCAAGGTTGGTGGGGTCTTCTTTGTGTATCTTAGTGTGTCCACCGAGGCAGAACCCCCATCGTTTACTACAAAATTGTTTACTCCCCGCAATGCTCACGGTCTTGTGGAAGAGGGGAAGTCTAGCGGTTTATGAAAAGAATATATGCGACATATCTGATCGATGTCACGACATTGTCTCTAAATGATGCGATGCGACATTCTCTTTTGGGAAATACTAACGCAAAAGAACATTCCCGGTAGGAAAAGCTGGGGGAAGAACACGGATTTATGGACCATTCGAAGATATAGAGGATTAATAAAGGGTTACTATGGTTACTGTGTGATAATTCAGTAATTGGGTTTTCGGGTTTAGATATCTAGCTTTTAAGGTTAGGGCTATCGAATAGGATGCATGCAACGAAGAAAGCGGAAAAAGTGGGGAGTGGGGCAACACATGTATTAATTTATCTAAAATAATAACTATACATGTTCCATATTCTAGAGACAATTGCTAACTTCATCTCCTTGGTAACATTAACCTTGTTGAGTTCATTGAGGTCCTGAATCCATTCTGCCTTTATTTGGGATGGAATAATCATGCTGGAGTGTAGTTGCAAATTGATCACTTCAATGAACAACTCACCCATTTTTAGGTTGTTTTGAGGATGACTAATGAGCTTCTCGATCCTGTTTAATGATTTCAAGCATATGATGTTCAATTGCTTGCCGTTAATCATAATAGGTTTTGCAGACTTCTTAATCATGAATTGGTATGCTTGGTAAAGGATCAATATGGAAGGACTGATGGCTACAACTCCGAATACCAATTGTTGTGACTTCAACATTTTGTCGATTCCACTTACTGCAACACCACCATCGACTTTTGTCTTTTGCAATTGAATCAAGAGGCCTCTTACCAACGACCCTTTGGCCAAAGACTTGAACGGATTACGTATATCTTGCTCGTAGTTTGACATTAACATGGTCAAGTTTCCTTCTTGGATAGCTTCGTGGATTTGCTTTGTAATCTCTGCCTTGTTTACCTTGTCGTAATCAACTACGTAGTCGATGACCATTCGTTCTAACGAATCTAAATCCGATTGTAAAGAATCTTTACTGATAATACTTAGTTCGTTGAAATTGTCATCGTGTCTCAAAATGCTTAGCATATCATTGATGGGCTTTATCACCCAATTTTTTCCAAATCCTATAACAGTATCAACAAGATTGAACTTTATCCACTTGGCGATTTCGTAACGGTTCTGATATAAATTTATCGAGCCTGAAGGTCCGTACCTTAGAACAGCTAATATTACTGGCCAATAGCGAACCAATCTCGAAGGCTTTGTATTCTCTGCAACAGACTTTTCTCTAAGCAATTTCAATATTCTACTATTTATCGTGCCTGAAGGTTCATTGTCCAATTTCTCCAAGTGTTCATATATTGATAAATTCTTGAAATCATCCCCAATATTTTCAGGAATATCTTTTGGTAAGCTATTGATCATTTTACCTAAAGCTTCACAGTTATGCGTGATTTTAGAATTTAAATGATTAATTTTGCTTTGAATTTCCTTGTTAATAATATTAATGGGAGTTTGATAAATGAAATTGAATTGACTCAATCTAGTTGTATTCATTTGGTACATAGAGAATGTTGGAGCCTTGTTCAATAATTTAAGGATAGTCTTTTGACTTGAGTTGATGAAAAGCTTAGCATTACTGACTAAATCTTGTTCCATTGACGTTTGAAATATCTCTTTGAAATTAGCCAAAATAATTTGTCCTAATTCGTATAATTTAGCTGGTGAAATCTGAATAAAGTAAATCAACTTATTTAACGACGAATTATTCAAATCATTCCAATAATTTAATTGGCTTTTATAGTGAATTGTGTTGTAGATTAAGGAATTCGATTTCTTGGAATAAATTATCAAGACCAAATAAATGTTAATCAAATTATTCAACGAATTGACAATTTCAGTGTACTTTGCATCTTTAATACCAATTTCCTCGGGTGCTGATAATTTCTCTAATTGAGTTGCGATTGATATCAATTGGTTGTAATTGATCATCAAATTAGTACAGTTTTTATCAACTCCTAAAAAGTAGCATAATTGTTGGAAACAATTCTGTAAAATTCTTAAATTCTTATCTTGCTTATAAGTGTTCGTTAACTCATCGATTGTGGGTAGCAAGTGGTTTGTCAAGTAATTGTTCGTAAATTGGTTCAAATCAGATAATACTTGAGATAATTCAGCCGATATTGTATTGGTCGAATTGATCTCATCCATCAACTTCGAACTCTTTACATTAGCTTTTAAGATCTCCGTCATGGTTGCGTTATCCAAAAGAATACTAACCCAACTAGTAGCAAAGTTGTATCTAAATTTATGTGATATCGGAGTGACACAAAATCACTTAACAAGCTGTAACAGTAAGAAAAAGTATTATTACACTAGGGCTATAATGTTATACATTTAGGAAGCAGACTCATCAGACTTGCATCTCCTAAGTAGATATTAACACCTACAATCACCTGGTATGACGTATCAATGATTTTGCTTGTTTATTATGTAAATCTGTACCTACTCTTCATCTACTCTATCTAATACACCGGACTCTTTGATCAATGAATCGATGTCTTCAGCACTCCAAATCTTATGAACTATTTTCTCTTTATTAGCAGAATGGCTTAATGTAGCAAATTCTAATTTATCACTGTTCAAGTTTGAGTTATCAATGGTCTTGGATAAGATCTTTATAGCTAATTCACAGGCTTCTTTCAAATTCATATCATCTTTATAATCTTTCTTTAACAATGTTTGGGAAGCGGAATTGTTGGCACCAATACTAGTTGCCTTCCATCCAGAATAGTTACCTGAAGGATTAGAAGTGAACAATTGGAAGTTGTATCTATCGTCGTATCCGGCGTATAAAAATGACACCCCAAATGGTCTCAAACCACCATGCTGAGTGTAACCTTGCTTAATATCACATATTTTTCTAATCAATGATTCACATGGAATATCTTCGTTATATAACTTCAAGTATTGTTGTGCACTTACCCTGGCGTTGTTCACTAATATAGAAGCATCGGCCGTCATACCAGCAACTGCACAAATCATATTATCGTTCAACACGTACAATTTTTCTGCTGATCCATCATTGTCTAACAATTTAGATGTAAACTTCTTTTCACACGCCAATACAACACCTTCAGTCGATAAAATCCCAATCGCAGTTCCCGCTTGAGATATAGCCTCTTGTGCATATTCAACTTGATATAATCTCCCTTCAGGAGAGAAGATTGTGGTTCTCGAATCGTATCTCCTAGACATGTCTTTCTTTAATAAACAATTGTTGAATTATTCACTTGATATATCTATTCTTGACTAAACCCATTATAATCGGTGGCAAGGAATTTCTCGATTTCATAGTACTGCATATAATTTTTTGATATAAAATAGGTACTATAGTAGCTACTAATGAATTAAATAGTATCATATGGGTATATTTTATGCTAGACGATAGGGACGGTATTAAAGTTTATGAATGAAGATCTTTGTTAGCTCTCAGAATGTGCCCATAGGTTACTCAGTGCCACCATTTCCATCACTTTATTGGCCTTTAGGACCCACCTCATCTAGTTTTCAATCACTGTATTTGTATTATTCATTTGATATATGGAAGTTTACTGTGTTTTGGTCGCTTATATTATTTGGAGGGTTCTATTTGACAGCAGGATGTCTAGCTGTATTTAACCAAATTTCCAACAAGTATCGTCATAAAATCGCAAGTCCCATACTGAAGGGAACCATATTGGGCAGCATATTACTAGTTCTGATGTATTTAATAATTGGATTAGCCCAGGGTTTCATTTGTGGTGCTATAGTTGGGTTGTTAGTATCGGCTATTTATAAGGCTGGTTCTTTAAATATGAGTACATGGATTCCATTGTGCTGGGGAATTGCAGAAATCTTATTCAATGTATGTAGCCTGTACCTGACAAGTCTGGTTTTGTTATAGAGAGTTCATTATTTAGTCCTACAGTGGTGGTGAAATATTGAGATAGTATTAAATTGAAACAAAGGGTGGAGACGATTGTGGTCAGAAACCGAACATTGTTATTTCGAGGGAATAGAGCATTACCTATTAACCTTTCAGTATATACATAGCATTATCAGCATCACTTTTGGTATCTAATGAATAACATAATGCTACCAAACCATGTTACAAATGGTTTTAGAGCTTAGGAGAAACATCTCTAACTAAAAAAATTAAGCTCAAGGCTAACCTTCAATTCTTCATGTTATTCTGTTATTTAAATTTCACAGTTGTAAGATATTTTGCAAGCTTTCCATGTAGTTTATATATCTTACCTCTTCAAGCTCTTAGTGTATACCTATATTTATGTAAGTAGTGCAAAATTGGACTATACCTCATACGCATATTTGATCCACGAAATTCATCTATACAACATTATCACTCTTACCATAGCATGACAGGTATAGATATAGATATTGACTACTTGAATGTCAATAAACTAGCATATACGTTCGAAAGTCTTAATTCAAGTAATAATGATTCGTTGAGACAGCTAGCAAAGGAAGCTGCTAGAAGAGCTTTGAAAATAATGAATAAGTACCAATCCCTTCATCCAAGCCATAAGTCAATGATTAGTTATTTAAGTGATGACAATACAGAATTCACTCCAGAATGGGCCATTTCAGTTAATAAGGAAAATAGAATACTAGTTAATAAATATACAGATGAGCTACACGATTGCTTGCAAGGTACTGATAAGGAACAAATAATGGAACAACTTGGAAACCTAGCTAAAATTCATACAATACAAGGGAACTACCAACAAATAATAACAACATTAAATCAATTTCATTCGATTATTCAGTTTCGATCACAACCAAATGATTTGAATCAATTCATTCAAAATAGATATATTGAATTTAATTTCATCCAATACACAACTACCTTATACAATTTAATATGGTTTCCACTGAACAATGAATCAAGTTCGAGTGCTGCTACTTCTAGTTTAAATTCATTTAAAACTATAAACAATTATTTCAAGAAGGTAACTCTTTATTATAGTAAGAATGAAATGCTAATAAATATCAACAATTCTAACAAAGAAATCCAATACTATTGGCTTTTGAATTGGTTACAGCTAACCGTGTATTTCAATCAAGGGAAATTTGATGAGTTTTTGATTGAGTTTGATACATTAATTAATAACGACTCTTCATTAAAACCATTGGATATTTTAAATTTTGATAAAGTTAGTTTGAAAACTGAAATTTTAATCATGTTCAAAATATCTATAGCAATCACAAAGCCTTTTAAAAACTTATCTTTATTAAACTATGAGTCTAGCAATAATGAGTGTTTTGATACTGAAACTTTGTTCGAATTGTTTAATGACAACGATACTTTTGAATTTACGATTCATGAAATATTTTTAAATTTGTCAGAATCCAATTTTAAAAGATTCAAAGCAAAATTTAGTAACGATGTTTTCATAAACAAATTAGTTGGTGTCTTGGGATACACATTTCCCCGTAATGCCTTGAGTTTCATACGGTTTATAAATAATGTGGTCGATTTCAAAAACTTCTTGTTGATTATTTCCATAACTAAGAGAATACCAAAGTCTAATTTAATGACATTATTAGGTTACCTGAATGATTATAATACGAATGACTTGCTATTATTTATATCTATATTAAATTTAGGTGAATTGGGTATTGGTTATGATTATGACAATGACTTGTTCTATAATTCAGGTATTAAAGATAATAATTTGAATGAGCAAATAGCAAATTTAGAAAATCGTGTAACAGGAGAGAGTATTGCTAATTTAATAAAGGGCTGTTTAATTGAACAAGCTCTCAATTCATGAGTGGTGCGAAGCAATGAGCTGTCTTGACAATTTATATATCAATTCTAGCATATTCAATCTTCCACGCAATGCATTGAATTTTATATTGCTGATATCTAAATTAATAGCCGTATTGTACAACAACCTTTCTATTAAACAACAAGTTATCATCAGAACATAGACGCCACAGTCATTAAAGTTTGACTGCTGATCGCATTTCATTTGAATTATTTCAATAGGCAGATTATTTCTAATGATTGATTTGCACAATTTCAACCGCTTGGTCAATTCCTTTAATAGTTCGTTGTTCTCGTCGTCAAGATCGTGCATCGAATTGTATACATATAATTTATTATTAATAAGATTTAATAGACAAAGAACCCAATGATCTCCATTATTTGCTACTTCCAAATCTATTTGTTGATAATTATCAATATAGTTGACAGGTATGAATATAAATTTCAGCTTTTGTAATTCTTTTATAGGTAGTATATTCTCAAAATCGTTTCCAACAGGAATATGAAGAAATAGTTGCACTAAAGATGGATAAAGTAACTGAATTTGGTAACTAAACTTATTTTCAGCTTTAACCAAAAACATTTGAGTAATTAACTCATATACAAACGAAATATTATTATCATTTATCCATTCTTCTGGCAAAATATGATCTAGGTCTGATTTGTATAATGCAATGGATTGGTACTGGAAAATTTTGAAGTCCTTCTTCATTGTTGATCCGGCTGTCTTGATTATCTTGGAATGGAGCTTTTTTATCTCTTGTTGAATTGCGAAAGGGTTATATTCGGCGTTGCTTGTATCGTCTGCTCTAGTAGTTGATAATTCCTTCTGTCTTTTCAACATTCGATTTCTAGATGCATTGATTTTTTTCTGTTGCCGTTGCTCTCTCTTTTCTTGCTTTGTAAGTTTCTTGGTCTTTTTTGGTGATTCATCCTCATTCTTGTGCTCATTTTCATCTACTTCTTCTTCTTCTTCTTCTTCTTCTATGTGCTTGTCCCAAGGTAATAGATCGAACCCATTTGTAGCGAGTACTTCCTTGCTCTTTGACTTCGGTATTTCATCATCTAGTGAATTCGTATAGCAAAATCCCTTAGAGTCTTCGAATGTGATCTGTGCCATTTGCTTATATCTTTAAGATATTTGAATTTTGCAATCTTTCATTAGTGCTATTTGCATATCGAGGTTAAGAAAAGTACAAATTTTTCACACAAAATTTGGAAAAACATCTCTTATCAGTATTTTGTTATTTTATGAATGTGTAAATGGCATTATGTATTCCTTAATAAAAAGAGTTAATACTATTAGACTGCAACATTTTGTCAAATGTGTTAGAAATTTAAATTTGCCTAATAGATCAAATCTAGCTGTTCCTTATAATACCGGACAACCTACTCATGAAACAAGACCTCACTATTTGCCAATCCCCGGTAATATCACTCCAGGCATAAGTGCTCTTGAGTATTATGATCGTAGACTTGAGTTAGCAAAGCAATTACCTGTCAAATCTTTGGCAATTCTTGTTGGAAATGAGGTACAATTTAGCTCCGGAAGTGTTTTCTATGATTTTCAACAAGACAATAATATGTACTATATGACAGGATGGCTTGAACCAAATTCAGTAGCCATTATTGAAAAGCAATATGATAGAGGTAATGATGAAGACGTTATTTTGCATATGTTAGTCCCACCCAAAAATCCACAGGTAGAATTATGGGAAGGTGAAAGACTGGGGTTACAAGGTGCTTACGATTACTTTAATGCAGACTATGTTGATGATATTAATAATATTAAGAAATACCTTGAAATATTATTATCAAGGAATGAAATTATCTATTGGGATGACAAGTCAAGTGGAGTATCCGGACCATCAAATAAATTTTCATCGTTCTTTAATCTTAACGTCTTGAACAAAAATTCTACAAGTATCCAGGATCTTATCAAAAGTACAAATAAGCAGGTTAAGTCATTAAATAGCATAATTGCGCAACAGAGATCTATCAAGTCTTTAAGTGAAATCGAAGTGATGCATTCGGCTGCACAAATATCTAGTAGAGCAATTAACAAAGCCATGGGAAAAGTAGGTTCTGGTTCTCCTATCGCTTCGGAAAAGACTTTAGCAAAATACTTGGATTATCAATTTGTCAAGGGTGGTTGTGATAAACAGGCTTATATTCCCGTCGTTGCTAGCGGTCCTAATGCGTTGACTATTCATTACACGAGAAACGATGACTTGTTGTATAAAGATGAATTGGTTTTTATTGATGCTGGAGGAAAGCTAGGAGGATATTGCTCTGATATTTCAAGAGCATGGCCAAATTCACCTGATGGATTCAGTGATACACAAAGGGATATCTATGAGATTGTTTTAAAAGTTAACAAACAATGTATTGATTTATGCTACGAGAATAATGATATTTCGATAAACAATATCCATGAGTTTTCTGTTGATAATTTAACTAAAGAAATTAGGAGGTTACCAGGTTTTACAAACGTTTCAAAATATGATGTTTCAAGAGATTTATTCCCACATTACATTGGCCATCACCTAGGATTAGATCTTCATGATATTCCATCGGTTTCAAGGTTCCAGAAAATTAAAGAGGGGAACGTATTCACGATTGAACCAGGTTTATATATTCCAATGAATGATAAATATCCTAAATGGTACCAAGGTATTGGAATTAGAGTGGAAGACGATGTTGTTGTTGGAAAGTCGCAAAATGATATCTTGAATTTAACTAGTGGCTGTGTTAAGGAGATTGAAGATATTGAATCATTAATTAAAAATGGTGTCACTACACCAGGTATCGACGATGAATTAGTAATCTTAGATATTTGATTTCATAGAGCATGTATAAAGTTATTTACAATATTTAGGTTTAACGACCAACATTCAATAATAAAGAATTTTTCGATTCATTGTCACCACCATTACCACCGCTTGGCAAGTAAGAGACGTTCGCAGAATTGGCTAATGTAGCAGCAATATCTTTAGAGGCTTCTAATCTTCTGATCATCAATAAACCGTCACCTGCTTTAGCCAATGCCTTGGACACGGTTTCAGCACTTTCGGCTTCACCCTCAGCTCTAATAATGTTAGCCTTCTTTTCTTGTTCGGCTTTTTCAACCAAGTATTTGGCCCTTTCAGCATCTTGTTGGGCAATTTGCTTTTGTTCGACAGCCTTAGTGAATTCCCTACCAAAGGTCATATGTGTGATGGATACATCCTCCAATTGAATATTAAACTCGTTAGCTCTGCGTGACAACTCTTGTCTAATTCTGGCTGAAACCACTTCTCTTTGGGTAATCAACTCTGCAGCATCGAATTGTGCAACAATCGATTTCAATACTTCGTTACCAATGGCTGGCAAAACCCTTTCATCGTAATCTAAACCTAATGATTGATAAATGACTGGCAATTTCAATACTTCTGGCCTATGAAGTACTCTCAAGGTTAAAGAAACATTTTGTAAATCCTTCGATCCAGTAGTAGTCGCAATAGTCTTAGGTTTTGTCTTTACATCATAAACAATAGCTTTTTGTAACCAAGGGATCAAAAAGTGGGTTCCTTCTCCAATAACTTGTTGTTGAACACCATTCAATCTATCGAAAATAACAGCTCTTTTACCACCTTCGACATCATAAAGGGCCGATTGTCCCAAGGTAACCGTTATACCTAATGGGATAGCTACTTTTGATATAATTTCAGCGAATCTATGAGACATATTTGATTGACTGCTGGAGGGTATAGTGAGTATAGTTAACGAGTTTTCTATAACGCCACTAATAGAAGGGCCCCCAAAAAGTCTAACATGTAAAATGTTCAAGTTTACAGGTTACTTTATATTCTACACTGATAGTCACTACAATAGCTAATATACATTAATGGAATAAGAGATATAAAGAGAGTTCTATAGCGTAAAAGAAGTAATGCAAATGGTGGGGTGAAGCATGGAAGAAACAATTAATTATCAATAAAGTACACTAATGTCCATGCAGCTCCAGCAGCGATCGAACCAATAGCCACCATTTGAACACCTTCGATGAATTTCTTAGCCCTTCCGCAATCTTCTCCCAAAGAGATGGAGGTCTTGATGTAGCCGAAAATGAATAATGTAATCAACATAACAATAACAGAGGTAATCAAACCAGTTTTGACTACCGAACAGAAGAAATATGGCAATAATGGAACGAAACCACCCAAAAAGTAGGCCAGTCCAATGGTCAATGCCGATGTGAATTCTCTACCTTCTGCAGGCTCTTCAAGGCCTTTTCCGAAACGAATAACAAAGTCAATGAGATTTTTTGGTTGTGCATCCAAGTCCTTTAAAAATGATCCAATGGTTTGTTCAGAAGCCCCCAAATCAAACATGATTTCGGCCGCTTCTTGGTTAATTAACTCGGGCTTCTTGAAAAATTCCAATTTTTCCTTCTTCACCTGTGATTTATAGTATTCTAATTCCGATTTGGCGGCCAAGAAACCCCCTAATCCCATCGAAATCGCCCCCGATACCAACTCAGCCATTCCTCCTGTGATAACCAATTTCGAATCCCCCAAAGACGACAACCCTGCCGTCAACGCGAATGGAACCGTCAATCCGTCCGATAACCCAATAATTATGTCCGACATCACCCTAGGGTCAAATTTATCAAAAAATCCAATTTTCTCGTCTTCGTCACTATTTACCGACCCGTTCAGTTTCGCAGCGTTGGCCATGGCCTCCTCCACTATTATTTCCTGCGTTCTATCACTTCCATCGTCTGTTGACCCGTACGGTCTGTTATTATTAGATAACGAAGCATCAATCCTTTCTAACTCTTCATCCGACTTTGACTTCTTCAATAACCTCCCTACCTGGTTTTTCAAAGTAACCAATGACATAGTATCGTAAATATAGTACTAATCTAATATTTAGAAGACTAAATTATAAATTGTCAATTACCACTTAACGTTATTTTTTTCTTCCCTGACGTTTATAACTAAATCAAAAAAAGGATTTAAGTCACGTGTACTTCATCTAATCCGCTCTGCTTACGTTTAGGCAGATCATGATTGGTCTAGATGACGCGAGAATTTGTACCTGGGGACAAATTCATCAATTTTGCGGCCTCGGCTTAGAAATAGATCTGTCATATTCTTACGTAATTGGTTGGTCTGGTCTTCTGATGGGCTGCGTGTTATCCTATGTTATCTCGGAGATAGTAATAAGGCAAGCAAGGGTAGATCCATACACCAGGATGAAGGATCATGTTCGTGTGTTTACCTAATATTGTGTGAGTAAATAAATTTATGGATTTTACAGGTTTTGGTGTTGATATGAGACCGAGAAGCTGAAAAATTGTTTTGGGATGGTAGTAATCTTCTTTAATAGAGTAGTAGGAAATGGAAGAAAAAGATGAGGAAAAGGGCGGTAGCCATGCTGGAATTGTTGGGTATAGTGCTGAGATGTCATTGGGAGCACAGACTGATAATGGCAAAGGGAATGATGGCGATGGAGATGAAGATGGACAGAGAGCTAGAGAATCACTGGAAGGCTTGGAGACGGTGTATGTGAATAACTTGAATGACAAAGTGTCATTGAATAAGCTCAAAGGAGAATTGGAAAACGTGTTTCAGAAGTACGGAAAAATCATACAAATTACAGCACATAAAAATCTCAAAATGAAGGGACAGGCATTTATTACGTATGAGAACAAGGCTGCGAGTCGGGCTGCCATTGAGGCGCTACAGAAGTATGAGATATTCGGTAAGCCCATACATGTAGAATATGCCAAAGGGAACTCGGATAATTATTATCGCGATATATTGAAGGATGAAGAGACAATAGAGATACGGAAGCAGTTGAAAACGAAGGCTAATGAGCAGGCTCAAGCGAAGGGGGTCAAGAAGCCAGGGGTCAACAAAGCGCAGACCTGGAAGGCAATTCCACCTAATAAGATTCTTTTGATCCAAAACTTGAAGCCCGAAACCATCAATGGAGACCTCTTGGAATTTTTTGAGGCATATGGTGGGTTTATTCATAGTCGGTTAGTGAAAGCAAGGAATTTGTCATTTATTGAATTTGAAAACGAAGCATCAGCAACTAGTTGTTTAGAGGATTTAACTAAGGAAAAATTAGAGCAATTTGGTACCGATGCCTTCGTGACATATGCTAAGAAATAGGATTTGTAATAAGAATTCAAAGCACCCAACTCGATTTGTCGATTCAAATGCAGCATCGCTACTAGCCAAGGCAGAGCACGGGGATCGCATTCATCAAGCGATCTGGTTGATTGTAGCCATAATCATGTCGAAATAGACTGCTTTTCGTCATACTGAAGCAGTCAAATAACATATTACAAAAAGAAATGTTCTAGATTTAGTCTCTAGATACCGAAGGATAATTATTTCTACGTAGTGATATAATTCGATGTATATCTACAATCATTATTATTTTAAAACATTTATTTAGAACAATTTAAGAACTGAAATTAAAACACTAGTGGAATATGGAAAACAAACAATAAAAACAATGAACGCAATCTCTAATGACTAATGCCATTAGCAGCTAGGATCTCCTTTAATCTCAAGACTTCATTTGCTAATTCAGTCTTTTCGTTGATTAACTCTTCAACCTTACCTTCTAATTGGTTCATTCTTTCTAACTTACGAGCTCTCGATCTTCTGGCGGCTTCAGTGTTTCTAGCACGCTTCATAGTCATTGGATCGGCAGCTTCAGTTGCGACAGGAGCCAACGTCTGAGATCTTTGCTTCTTAGAATAGCTTACGCATCCTAAATGGTCAACCTTTGCCTTCTTGTTCTTGCTAACCTTCGATTGAGTATCGATGATTGGAGTAGACAAGTTGGATTGGGTTGGAGTAAACAATTGCTTAGGTGGAACCGACTTAAATTCAGGTTCGACTGATTCCTCAATCGTTTCGAACTTGTCAACTTCACTGTAAGATCTCTTTGTTGGGGCGTTCACCGAGTCACGCTTGTCACTTTCGTCGTTTCCGCCGAAAAGCGACACCCAGTCGTCTTTCAGACTGGCCTTACCCTCATCCATGATGAAATCTAATTCATCAAACATAGGAGTATGGTCTTGCAACTGGTCGTTTTCATCCATGGTGCTCGAGAACACCGAATCTAACACAGACGAGTGGATGTTGAATGGTGACGTCTTTTGGAAGTCGTTGTTCAACTGGCCATCGAGAGGCAAGTGCGACGATAACTCTTCCATAGACTCGTGCTTCATAGGAACGATGTCATTCCCCAAGACCGAGTCGGGGCCCTGTGGATGGCTAAACAAATCAGACGACTCAAACATCGAGTCGCCGCATAAAATTAAAGGATTGGTGCCTAATGCACGGTTGGTAGTATTGGTAGTAGCAGACATTGGATAATTTATTTTTTCTTCAAACAATAACAATATATAATAAAATTAATATGGGTAACAATATGGTAACGTCATTTTGGACGGATTAACTATTTCTTTCACGATAACATTTTAAATAAGGGGTAAACAACAACTTTAGTAACTGATGTAATTAATAGTTTTATTTTTAAACTTTTAATAACTTTCTATTTTTTAAATTAAATTTAATTAAATTTAAGCACACATTTTTGATTTATAATTAATTTCTAAATAATAAGGCAAAAAATGTAAAAAAGTAAACTTTGAGATGTAATCTTGTTGTTGTTGTGAATAATTAAGAAAAGAAGGAGTTTTTATTCAAAATGCTCGGTCGGGGAATAGGAGACTTTTTATAATTTTTCACTAATGAAAATTTTTATTTAGGTCCGGTCTGAATTTTACCGAGGCAATATTTACGAGGCCGTTCCGCCCATAGTTAACATGGGTAATCAAGAGTCCGCTCCTTTAGTAATACATGACTCATACGACCTGGAACACTCTCCTCTTTATACTGATAAGGATAACAATAGGATATGATTCTACAAAGTCCTTAAGATATAGAGACTAATTATTAATGTCTAAATATCATAAATATAAGCGACTGATGTCAAATATTAAAAATTGATCGATTTTATGTGGGTAGATGTAGGCATGGGACTGTTAAAAATTGCACGCCGGTTCAGGGCCGGCGAGCGATAAGGAAAATTGGATAAAATGCGCTATTTGTTTGGTTTGAACCATTTTGGAACTTTCTTCGAAGTATTGGCGCTTGATTTCTCGGAATTTTGGGAATTGCCAGAGAAGGGCACCGAAGGAACGGTAGAACGAGATGATGGGTCTGCAGGCAAGTTACTTCTATTTGTCTCTAATTTTATCTCCGGAAGTTCATTGATCCGTTTTATATTCTCGCTTGCGAAGTCATTTTCAACGATGTAGGGGCCGTTTACATGCGGAGCGAGGGATTCCCAGATCAAGACAATCTTTTCTTCTTGGAAGAAGGGGGAGTCTTCGAGGGGGGTGTTATTGTGGGTGAGTGATATAGGAATTTTGGAGAATGGGGGGTACCCGATCTTGAGATTGTAGTTATTCTGGAATTCAGGCACCAAGTAATCGTCAATTTTTTTGAGAAGCTGGCCCAATTTGACTGTTGGGTCGCTCATTTCGAGTTGTAGCATAAGTCTATCAGGAAACTTGATCCGAATAGAGTACTTTGATGGCTTTGATTTGGGTTTAGGTGCTGCCGGTTTTTTAGATGAGTTTATGATCATTTTATGGTATTTCTGAGCCTGATCTACTGTCATTTCATAATCATCATCGGGATTTTCGTATGTAGAAAACTGTGATGGGATATATAAAGTGTCTTTTTGCTCAATTGGTCCTAGAGATGCCTGATCTGAGCCCTCTGGTGTGCTAATATCGTCTGTAGTAGCTGTTTCACTTGCATTGGATTTTGCAACTTCTGAACGATCCAATTCTCTTTTGGTCAAGTTATTCAACGATTCTGAGACTTGCGAAGTCTCATTATCTGTAGTTGGCACTTCGTGGGATTGCTGCTGATGCTGCTGCTCCAGTACCTGTCTTGCAACTTCATGTCTTGCAGCCTCTTCCCGAGACCTTTGTTCTATTTCCTTCTTTTCTCTCTCCTGTCTTTGGTATTCCCTCATTCTTTGCATCTGTATTTCATTAATCTTCTGTTGTTCTTCTGCGTTGCTATTCGCTTGCAAGTATGCCAATCTCATCACCAAACTGGAAACATCGCTTCCAATGATCGACTTCAAGCTGGATTTCATTTCCTCGCTGCCACTACTAATCTTGCTATTTAAAACATTCAATTCAAATTCTCCTCCGCCTCTTATATCGCAGTTATTATTCTTCTCAAACTCCTCGAGTATCTCCATCAAAGACCTTATATTACTCGTTTTCAAAATGAACGACTTGATCTCATTTTTAGCATTTATTGCCAACTTAATATTCACTATCTTTTCTTTCGATTCATCACTAACATTGAGTACTAACTTCGAATTATTAACCAAGTTAGTTAGCCTTATAGGCAATGAACTGTCTAACTTTTTACCATTATGGAACAATTCTCCATGTTGTCCACCTATTTTGAATTTTTCCAATGCTGTTTGAACCAATTGATTGACAGATTGCGATTTTCCACAAGTCACTTTCTTGCTTGTATTGTTATAACTAATGCTAAAGGATAATGTCAGCATTCTATGTGTTTATATCGAATGGACTTCTTCCAGTACAAGTGGTACCTAATGGCAAATATTCATACGAACAGTAACCTGTAAAATATTGTCTTAGGATGTAACCTGTAAAATGCTTAAGTCATTCTTCTAAGGAAATAGTGCAAACAGACATCTATACCTATACTACTCTTTATTGTCAGCTAATATGTGTTGTTGTGAATGCTTATCTGATATTTGCCTCATAGTTGTGTCTGTGTTCTTTCCGCCGTTACCGGTTTGGATTAGAAGAGGTCTTTGTACTTGCGATTCCTTAATCAACATCTTGTTGTGCATGTTAGGATATTTCCCTGGATTAATACATTCATGGTACATTATTGCAAAGTACCCTCCATATGCTATAAGTCATGAATCTAAAGTGTACTATGTGTACCAAACACAGCCAGATCTTGAAAATCAGTATGGCGAAAGAAATTCTAGGACGTCCAGGGGTTCCAGAAATTCCCTTCATCACCACCATCATCATCACCATCACCATAGAGAGCCGGTCGATAATGAACCTTTGCCTATTTCCAATCCTACATATGGCTCTACTAGTGATAGAAATGATAGAAACGAAACGTCCCCACCAGCTTACACAGAGATTGGCAATAAGTGAGGTATTATTTTATTCGCAGTCATTACTGTGATCCGTCAGAACATAATGGCTAATGATCCTATATTTTCCCATCCATACACAATAATTTTCACGTTTTAAGGTTAGAGTTGCCGAACTTCTGACTCCTATGTGTAAAGTGTATTACATTATTTCCGTACTATTCGTACATGCATTGCATTCTTATCTACGAGATTAATTTCTACTTCGTTTGAACCGTTAAATACCTTTTATATTTCGCTTTTTTCTTTTATTAGACTTGATCATCTAATTCTTTACACTACTGACCTTATCAATGAATAGAGTGGGTCTGTTAAATCTTTATATAGTCTAATATATATTGCTTATTATTTACGTCCTCGCTAAATTTCGTCTGCGTTCATTTTCACGTGTTTATTGTGTACCTCTTATCATATGGATTTTATATTGATAACATATGAAATCCGAAGTAGTCAAGAAATTGACTGTTTGGTGAACAGTGGGTCGTGTTAATCGTAACATACCGAATAAGAAAACTTTCATCTATAAAAGAAAAGGTTTGATTTAATATAATAACATGGGTGAAAGAAGGCCATCTTCGATATCATTAACTAAATCCCTAACCGATTGGTGGTCATTTCCTAAATACTTGAAAAATGATAGTATCAGTTCACCAAACGAAAGTAAAAATGATGAATTAGAACAAGCCAAATTGAGAAATCGGTTAATCGAATATGAATTATTTAAGGCTATTTTATCGGATGATATCTACCTTCATCCTCCCAATAGCAAAAGTGGGATTCCCGAAGATGCTCAAATTACAGGGGAATTTTTAGATGTTGATATCGGAGGAGGAGTGACGATTCATGAGTTCTATTTAGAAAATGGGATAAAAGAACACTCCCATAACGACACAGTTGATATTGTGTTGATTCATGGGTATATGGCTGCATTGGGGTATTTCGTGAAGAATTTTGAGGACATTATTAAGTCGAGGCCAGGGGTAAGGTTGCATGTTATTGATCTACCAGGGTTTGGAAACTCTTCTCGGCCTAAATTCCCTACTGAATTCTTGGTAAAACCCACCACTAGAAACGAAGAGATAGAACAGATCTTGAACATTGAAGATTGGTTTATTAGTAAAATTGAAGGATGGAGAATCTGCCGAAACTTGAGGCATTTCAAGTTGATAGGACATTCTATGGGAGGCTACTTATCTAGTTGTTATTTGATGAAATACAACAATCAATACAGTGATCTGCAAGAAGATAACTCTAAAATTATAACCGAATTTATCATCGTAAGTCCCATGGGAACTGAATCAAATTACATAAGTTTGATAAATAATAAGCTGGACTTTCATGATGGCAGTGACCCTTTAAAAGACTTGGTTACTGTTCAAGCAAACGATGAGATCATCGTCCATGACGAAGAATTTAAAGAATTGTGGGAAAAACTAGGTAAACCAAAGTTTCCTAAAAACATTTTTTTACAAAAATTATGGGAATGGAATAAATCTCCATTCCAAATGTTGCAAATTTTAGGGCCCTTTTATTCAAAGTTGTTATCATACTGGTCATTTCAACGGTTCAGGAATTTGAAAGGAAATGACGATGAGAATGAAATTAATGTTGATTTGATTCTCAAACTCCACAACTATTCTTATTCTATTTTCAATCAGTTCCAAGGATCGGGAGAACTAGCAATCACAAAGTTGATCAATCATGAGATATTGGCTAAACTACCGCTATGCGATAGAGGGTTCGTGAAATACCTACATGATTCACAAATAAGGACATTGTGGCTCTACGGCGATAAAGATTGGATGAACTTCAAAGGAGGATATCATATTTTTGAACAATTGTCTAAGATTAATTCTTTAAGTTCATTTAAAATCATCAAGGATGCCGGTCATCATATTTATTTAGACAACCCTGAAGAATTTAACAAGTCTTGTTTAGAATTTTTTAATCTTGCATAGGGTCATTTACTTTTTCATATACGCAAGTCATTATCATCATATATTGCTTAATCTATATTATTACATAACTGTTCTATTTCTAATAAATCGACTTTAGAATCTTTACTGTCGCGTAACAATTTAATGATCCTGATTAACTTCTTAGGCCAATCTGCTTCAATTGTGTCTCTTATTTCTGTTGACTTGATATAAGCACTATTAATAATTGAGTTAGGTATACCTGCTAATTTAGCAACGTTAAGCCCGTACAGATTTCCAACAACACCTCTAACCAAGTTATACAAAAATACAACTTCCGGAAATTCTTGGTTGGATTTAGTTACTTCATGGAATCCCATATGATAGTTTGCAACAACTCCTTTGAATTTGTCTTCTAAAACATGTAAAGATGGAAAATGAGTAATGAATAGAGTTAAAGGTTTTTTCGGTTCTTCAATCAAATAATTTAAGATTGAGTATGCAATAGATATCCCATCATTCGTACCTGTACCTCTTCCGATTTCATCAAGTATTATTAATGAATTGGAAGTCATATTTTTAAGTATATGACTACATTCCAACATTTCAACCATAAAGGTTGACTGATTTTGTAAAATGTTATCTCTAGCTCCCATTCTAATAAATATAGAATCAAATATCCCTACCATAGCTTCATCGCAAGGTATATAGCTCCCTATTTGAGCCATTATTACCAATAATGCTACCTGTTTAACGTAAGTAGACTTACCTCCCATATTTGGGCCGGTTATAATTAGAACTCTGTCTTCGTCGTAAGATATATTGATATCATTAGAAATGTAATTTGAATAATTAACAGAGAAGTTTTCTATTATTGGGTTACGACTGTTCTTTATTTGAATAATTTGTTTGTCTTCAACTATTTTTGGTCTTGAATAGTTGGAATTAATTGAACTAACTGCACTCAACGACAATAAACAGTCAAATATTGATAGGTTTCTGATAACCTTACTAAAAAAATCATAGTTGTTATCTATTTTAAATAAATATGAATTAAATGCACTATCACAATTTCTAATTAACATGTCATTATGATATTGCAACTGCTTGTGCAATCTGGTAATTTTTGGTGATCTAAATCTTGATACGGTCTTCGTTCCATTTATTTTAATCCAATCTTTCGGTAAAGAATCTACCATTTTTCCATTTCTAACTTCAATCAAATAAGTTTCTTTAGAGTTGGTAATATAATTTAGTTGAGGCCTTTTCAATGTCTTCCGAATTTCAGTTAGTTCATCATTTAAAAAGGACTCAATATTCAGGATTTGACTCAATTGATCGATAATTTGTTGGTCCTTAAAATATTTCAAATTAAAAAACTTGACTTTTTGATCATTTAAATTCGAATCATCTAAGGCATCTGCTGAAATCATGTCAAGTAAATTCCTCACGGTATTCTCCTTGGAGAGTTGAATTAATTCATCAAATATTCTCAATAATAATGGAGAACTAACAGTTTCGAATAAGTTATTTGCTGGGTTTTCAAAATGTTTGACCATTGTTAAAATATTGTCGAAGCATTTCAATAGAAGGTAGACCTCTTTCCTACTAATTTTGTCAAGTTGATAGGTTGACGAATAGTGAACTTTAATCAAGTTCTTTTCTAAATCAATACTTGCCTTACCAATCTTATCTAGTTGGTTTTTCAAGGAATCTATGAAATGGTTGAATTTGTAAGTCAAATCCTCAATCGCTTGTAACCTTTCTTCTATTTGCCCCTTATCTATTAACGGTTTAGATATCCATTTCACGAGTAATCTATTGCCCATTCTTGTACGCGTATGGTTTAGTAACCAAATAAGTGAACCTTTATTTGAATTTGCATCCGTCGTGTTTTGAAATATTTCCAATGCCTGAATTGTACTACTTGGTAATACTAAACAAGTTTTTGAATTTGAAAAACAGCTAACGTTGTTAATAATTGTAAATATATTACTTAATTTAAACTCTTCTAAGTATTGAATTAATTCAATCATACACGATTGGATATTATTGGGAAACTTTAATAAATATTGTTCCCCAAGATCTTTATACTTCCCTTCATCGATAGTGTTGAAAAAAGTATATATCTCATTAGTATATTTCGCTTGTGATCTTCTTTGTTTATGCATAATGTTAACCTTATCATTCACAATGTTAATAATTTTTAGCGTTTCTTTAGAAATTTCGGTATTATCGTTGATAACGATTATTTCACTAGGATTCAAGTATACTAATCTCGTTTCTAGTTCATCTCTAGTGACATTATCCTTAAATGTGTCATATATTATATCTCCTGTTATTGGTTGGATTGCAATCATTCCAATGTCTTTTGAATGCAGCTCGTCAATGCAAAATATATAGTCACCCATTTCATCATCTTTAACGCCCGTTCGATTAATATTCGGATCGCCTGTCAACAATTCATCACCCATATATGTTGCTTTAGTATAAACACCAGTAATTTCTCTTTCAAATAAACCACTCTTGTTAGTACTGTCAACTGATTTAATTGCAGCAGTTTCTGTTTGCTTCACCACGCCTACCTTCAATCCCTGGTTTAGCAATCTCTTCAAATGTATATGTAACCTGTTATCTGGTATAGAGCAGTATGCAAATCTATCATGTTGAGAGTCGCCCAACTTAATATTTCCTGGTATTAACATAATGCTTAGAATCTGGGAAACTACTACAGCATCCTCCCCAAAAAACTTGAATTTATAGCCAACCTGAATTGCTAGAACTTTGTCTAAATTCGATCGTTTCATTTCAATGAACTGCTTTTCTAAGGGAGTCAATTTCTTATTACTTGATCCCACAGATTGTGACTTCGATTTTGAAATCGACTGACCAATCCTTGGCTTCTTTGTAGGAGGCTTTGGCTTTTCATCAACAAACTCATTATCTATTGAAGTCTTCCTTTTAAGTGTTTCCAATTCACGGGGTGCTTCGCTAATATCTGCTTTATGCTTGAAATTTGCCAACCGAGATGGTTCTTTCTCATCAGCATTGCCTAAATCAATTATATTACCTGAATTATCGGCATCATCTCGTTTCAGCTTCTCATTTGAGCTTTGACTTTTGAAGAATTGACTAATTGAACTTTGGACTTTCGTCTCTTGTGTCATTCTTCTCAATATGTGTCTACAATTTCAAAGACTCTTTACTATCGTAGATCAAAATCAATTTTGAAAAGACGCGAAATATATATTTTATCTTACTCGACTAAAGCTAATACTATTAATATTCGATCGTTTCAAACTATCGTTTTCAACTTCAGGACTTTGTAAAATAGTAGACCTTTGTCTAGAAAGAGAAGAGTTTAAGTCTGTTGTCGAAGATTTAGCCTTTCGTAACATAGGTATAGTGTCATTTGAAGCCGTTGGCGTTGGAGTACTAGACTCTTCACGTTCTAATGTGTTAGGAATATTATTATCAGCTGCGAGTTTCGCACCTATTGACATAGTGGATGATGTTCTTCTAGGCAACCTCACTATATCAGGTAATTGTTTTGAGGGTGAGGGAGTTGAATCAGATTTAGGATTTCTATCCACGACAAAGGTTCTCGTGTCTATCGATCCTGAAAAAGAAGGACGCCTCTGATCACGATCGTCATTTGTTTGATAAGATAGAGGGTTTGCTGCCATATTATTCATGCTTTTCCTGCGAACTGCTGAATGACTGGGAGATGTACTGATACCTGAAGATACAGAAATAGCAGACTGAGGAGACGAAGAATTCTCATTACCATTACTCCTTACCAGAGGGGATATGGTAACTGATTTCAAAGACGGTGTTGTGTTTAATACTGCCTGTGAGGTTATTGGAGTGTGTGGCCCTCCGACTGAATTTCGAGGGGAACTGGCATTAACTGGATTTGGAGGTCTATAGTTATATAGAGTATTTGACCTCCTCCTTGTACTAATAGATTTATTCCTATTTGCATAAATATCTGTGACAGGGTCTGCATTAGGTAAGGATTGTGAATGAGCTCTTGTTTTGACTGATACTGTCGCTGATGTTTGAGAATTCTCATTCTCGATTTCATTCCTATTATATAGTCGCTGATCTTGCTGAGTCTGCGATTGTGGTTGTGGTTGTGATTGTGATTGTGAAGATTGAGACATAGGAATAATTGGGCTGGAGAGAACTTTATTTTCTTGTAATGAAGTTTGTGATGACTCTTTGCTTAAATTGAAAGAAGAGCTCGATCTCGTAAACTCTGGGTTTAATTGCATCGATCCGCTTAACTCTTGATTAAATACAAATAACTCTTGCTTCAAAAAACGATATTGCTTAACCAATTCAAACGAGAATGCGTAGTCAATCGCTAGCCACCCTTTTTCATTCCTAGTTGACTCGAATTTTTCTATAACCTCTAAACCTTCATGTTTATCTTTACAGCAAACTAGCACAAATTTCAATAAATCTTGGATGCAATCGAAGTTTCCATACTGAAAGCATAAATGTAAGCAAGTATTACCATTCATATCTGTTGCGTTCCAGTCTGCCCCAAACTCTAATAATAGCTTGATACCCTCTTTAAATCCATAAATGCAACTATAATGCAATGGTGTTTGTTTCAAACTCCCACCAGGATGATTCAACCATAATCCTCCTGGGAACTCCTGTAATAAGTAATGCAATGTCTGTGAGTGATGGTGAATCAATGGTAAATGAATTACACTTAATTCATCAAATGAAAGTAAGTCTATTCTAGAATAATGCTTCTGTATATCTCCCAAATTCTTATTAATAAATGAAACCAAATGAAAGCAGATCAAGTAATTACCATTGTACGAGGCATAATGTAAGTTACTCCACCCGTTATTTTGAGAATCTTTATTCAACCATAACTCGGGAAATCTATGCAATAATCTCTTCGTTATCGGTAAATTACCCTGCTTTATAGCATTCCGAAGTCTTTCCAGAGGTTCAAGCATTTCATACCTCTTTAATTGTGTAACAGTTTATAAACTTCTTTAAGCGTCGTTATCTGATTCAGATGGTACTCGAAATCGCGATCGAAATTTTTAAAATGCTTTAAATGGGCTTACTATACTATAGAACTATTTATCTGAGGGGGCAAACATAAGACAGCGATCAATGAATAGCACCAAGGATTCACTTAGGTTCTTGAGTGTTTCTGATATACAAGGTAATATACATGCCTTACAAGATTTGTATGACTGTGAACTTAAAAAGCAAAATCCAGTTGACTTCATAGTTCATACGGGGAACTTTGGATTTTGGAATCACGAAACTATAGATACATGTCAAGATTTGCAGTATTTGAAACAAATAGTAGCATTCCTGGAAGTATTAGATAAATCTGTCGTTAATGATTTAAATGATTTATCTACTGTTCAAACGAAGAATGCTAATCCAACTGATGACATTAATGTCTTCAAACAAAGGCTCAAAGATTCACATAAGAGTATTTCGCAACTAGATTCATATATAAATGGTCAATTTAAGCTTCCATGTCCAGTTTATACCATATTTGGACCCTTGGATGATCCACAGATAATAAATAAGTTTCAATCGGGAGAATCACAAATCCCCAATTTACATTTGATAGACCACACAAAGTGTTATGAAATCCCAAGTCCATTAGAGTCTCAGCCCAATATTAGATTATATGGACTCGGTGGGAATTTAAAGATACACAGCTTATTCGATAACGGTAATTTTCATTATAATTCAATATCGGGTAAAATTGGGGATTTATGGATTACCTTACTCCAAATAGCTGAATTGTACATAAATTTTATGAATAATGGGAACAAAAAGACCATTAACATATTCATGTCCCATGCTCCAGTTATCAAGACACCATTACTAGAACACTTGGCAATTTTAACAAATGCGGATTTTACAATAAGTCAAGGTTTACATTTTAGATACCCGGTAATGGGCAACGGAATGAGTTTTGTTGACAGTATGGGAGGAAGCGCTGGATATATTGAAAATTATAGATCGAAATTCTCTCGATTACGAATGATATTGGGGGAGTATTGGTTGGCTATCAAGCCTGACTTAAGTGCATTATTACAGGAGACAGAAGAGCATGAAAGAGTAAATATAACTAGGCTAATAGAAATGGGTCTAAGCTTATTCGATAAAATACCCATTTCGATAAACGATTCTATTGATAAGATAATACCTTTGACATTGGATGATTCTTTGCCTGAAGACACTGGGACAAGTAAAAAAATTTTAAAAAAGATCAATGATTACTACTTTTCAGCATACTATAACTTATGGCACTTCAATTTATGTGACCACGTCATTAATTCTACAGAGAGCGACTATAATATAATGATTTTCAAATTGAATAAGTATGGGAACTTTAAATTAGATTACTGCAATAGTCAAGGATTTAATTTCAACTTCAAATTGCAGGATGGAGATGAGGAAAATGAAGATACAGAAGAATACTATGAAACAGAAGATGTTGATTCGAGATATTCGTTCAATGCAATTGAATACTCTCCAAAAACAGGAATTAAAAAAGCAGTTGTTTTAAACAATCCTAAAAATGAAGAAAATGGAGATGCAGAGCAACATAATGAATCTGACGACGAATACAATAATGACTATATGGATGAAGACAATAATGATGAAAATGAAAGAAGAAAGCCATTTGCATTACGAGGAAGAAGAGGGCGTGGAAGAGGCAGAGGAAGAACCTATCGGGGAAAATTAAGAGGTAGAGGAAGGCAATAAATAGCCTGTTATATAGTAACCAATAAGTAGATTATCTATTCTCTATTTTTTTGTCTTCTTCAGATTTTCACGTAAATCATCATCATACACTCTGGACCTTATCAATATAATTAATTTTATTTACTAAATATTCTAATTATATATAAATATAACCGAACACGGATGAGCGTGATGACATGACTGAACCTTGTATTAATTAGTGGTTTTCAAATGGTAATTTTTGGCCGAACATAACTGGACCATCTTCTTTCACTCTGTACATGATATAGAACCACATAGTAGCTCCTAAAAATTTAGAAGCCCACTTTAAACGTGGATCGACATGAGGTGCCGATACTGCTGCATGACGAATATATTTAGCTGCGTGGCCGGCCATCTTATATCCTTTTAATCTGATTTATTCTGTAGTTCTGTGAGTTTATTTAAGTTGATTATGGTTGGTTAAGTTAAATTTGAGGATTTTGACATTACACAAAATTAAAATATTATATAATCAAATTTACATCCAAACACCTCTTTTGCGTTGATGATTTCCTTAGTTTAATCGATTTACAAATAAAGCTTTTCTTAGTATTGGGTATATGGGGCAATTGTAGTATAAAATAATTTAAATTACAATCAAAAAGTGACTTTGCTTCTTTTTTTTTTGGTATTTTCCTTTTATCGTTTAGCGTAGCAAACATCATTTCTGCACTTGTGACAGACCTAGCGATCATAGAAACGCTAGTGAATTCACGCTTAATCCGCATAGCATACGCATTTGCCTCCAGGAATGATCATTTGATCGGCGGCCTAATTTACAGGAATTACCAAGTATCATCAAAAAAAATGGAGATATGAGAGTAGAATAAATTTCAGTGAAAAATGGCTTACAATTATTAAAGAGAGTTTTACCTAATGAGATCCGTTCTTGGTAAGTAAATCCTTAGTATTTACAATGATTAACAAAGTATAAGTAAATTTAGGCCATTTTATAATAACTTTTATTCTAATATAGGCCTATCCCAGACTTCTCATAATAATCGCGCCACCTTTTAAGTGAATATCCAGATAGAGACCCTAAGTTACAAGCCCAAGTATTCGAATTGGAATACAAAATATCTATAGAATACTCTAATGTTAATTAAAAACATTTTATGCCTAAAAATCTTATCGGTAGGCTATGGAACTGGAACAACAAATATTATTATAAACAATTCTATAATTTGAGATTATTCAAAAAGATGGAAATATATTTAGAAGAATATAATAAAATAGTAAGAGAATACTTTATTATGCTGTTGGATAAAATAGAAGAAAGGTAAATTTAAAGTTACACATTATTTTGCATTTTTTCTCAATTTTTGTAACTATAGTTCAATTTTGACTTAACATTTTTATTTAAGCTAACACTATAATTGATTATATAGAAGCGGCAATGTCAATTATAGTTGCAGTAAGTCTGTTTTCAGATTCTTTAGAGTTTGATAAGAAAAGAGTGAAAAGTTATATTATATTGAGATTTATGTCTAACCAATATAGAAGCAATATGGTTATCTACTATTGGATATAACAAAACACACAAGATTACTTGAACACTTAAAAGACAGAGGTATTTGTCTAATTAGGGTTTTAATAGGATTCTTGCTGCGACTATGTTCTGCGTTCAGTAGATACAACGTTGTATTCAAATGTACTCGAAAATTCCTCACTATTTTTAATATGATTTCACAGTAGCACGAAGAGAAATAGAGTTTATAATTTAATTGATTGATATCTTTAGTAAATAATGAATCAATTGGAGGTAGACAATTATAACACCTTGTGAGAAGTTATTAAAACTTTGAAATATTGAATCGGTGAAAATAGTACGAATTTTGCATTCTTTTCGAGGAATTTCGTCGGTCGAATAATCCATAAACCACTAAAACAGATGCATTCAAATCTGACTTCATTCCATACTTCGCCCTACACAGTTGGTATAAACAATATTTCAGACAGTAGAACTTAAGCCCCACTTCTTGAGCACTGTTTTTTTTTCGCAGGTCTTGACATTGTCAAAACTCCTTCGATTTACCTAGAGAGTAAATTAAAAAAACAAGGCACAACTAACTCGGGTGGATCGAACTCTTTTCGGAAACACCTATGCTAAATTTATCCTTCTAAGCCCCACGAATATGGTTGCCCTGATTTCTCGACGTCTGATCTCGAAATGATTGTATTTAACAAGGCTATTGTAAAACCAATACTAATTGTTGAATAATTCCGCATTTTAATGTTTTTGCGCAACCTATTTTGCCAATTCAGTAGTTAAATAGCAATTCTTGTCGAACACGATGAATAGGAAGCATAGACGAATTTTGCAGCAATACCGTCTGGCACATTCAACTCCATATAGAGCCATCCCGATTTTAAGCTCATGTTGTTTTTGTCTCTCCACGTGGTGTGTCGAAGTGCTATTCTTACTTAGCCTTTGTTCACACAAAGCACTATTCACCATATTATCTCACACATCGGGTTCGGGTTAGATTAGGTAATATACCCAAGATGTTTCTTATGATAACGTTGTCTGCACAATTTCGAATCTCATGAAAAATACTGATTCTGCTCTATCGGTATCCCCGGGTTTACAAATTTCATCTACAACCATATCATTATGCAGTTCAAGATATTCACTTCCAACCTCTCTATCCGCCATGTGTATAAGTGCTTATCACCTTATTTCCACGCTTGGCCCGTCCGTTCCCAATCCTAACCTTCTAAACCTTATAACCCAACCTTCCAAACCTTATATGCGTACTACGATCCATTTCTGAATTCCATGGCTTCCAAGAGCAATTTTGGCCGTTGTATGATCATTCTACCCATTACCGCACTACCCACCCTATCCTATTAATAGGAGTTTAATCATAAGAATTATCATTCTTTTATTTATAGAAGCAATATACTTATCCCTTACGCAAGCCTTGTCGCAAAATCTCAGAAATAAGTCCTTTTCTTATATAATACTTATTTTTAACTACAAGCAAACATTAAACCGCTTATATAAGAATCTGACTTATATCCCAATTGGTCATAGATTGTGTATATATAACGACCGCATTGGGATTAACAACGCCCTCTTGTGTCAACGCTCATGGACACACGTCAATACGAAGGCTGATTATTATGCATGTAATTTAACATTTTTAGTTATTGCTTGCAACCTGTATGACGTATTTTTATTTGTTTAGAAATTCGCAGCCTTCACTTTAGCCAGCATAACCAGCCATCTAACAATACAGTGAATAACCAGCATAAATCAAGTGCATATTATGATTGTATGACTATACCAGCATAAATCAGGGTCAAGATCATTGCCCCTTAATGTATTGCTTCCATTGCAAGCATTTTGTTATTAAATTGAGTAAATGACGAAAAAAATTAGAAAAGTATATAAACGAGTTCATCCACCCCCAGATTCAAAATTTTTAAAATCGTTAATTAACAAGAATACATCAACAACCAAATATGAGATACTCGACTATTTTTTCATCTACAGCTTTAATTGCTTCTACTTTCGCTGCTTATGTTCCATCTGAACCATGGACCACCTTGACACCTACTGGGTCAGCTCCAAGCGGTGCAACCACCGACCACACTCATAAGTTCGGTATCCAAGTTAAGACCGTGGAATCTTCTGTTGCTATCTCTTCTACAGTTGCAGAAACCGAATCTGCTATTACCACTGCTGCTGCTTCTGCCAGTGGCAATGCTAAGAGAGATGCTTCAGTTGTGAACCAAATCGGTGACGGTCAAATCCAACAACAAACTGCTGCTGCTGAAACCGCTTCAGTTGTGAACCAAATCGGTGACGGTCAAATCCAACAACAAACTGCTGCTGCTGAAACCGCTTCAGTTGTCAACCAAATTGGTGATGGTCAAATCCAACAACAAACTGCTGCTACTCAAACCGCTTCAGTTGTTAACCAAATCGGTGATGGTCAAATCCAACAACAAACTGCTGCTGCTCAAACCGCTTCAGTTGTTAACCAAATTGGTGATGGTCAAATCCAACAACAAACTGCTGCTGCTTCGACTGCTTCAGTTGTTAACCAAATTGGTGATGGTCAAATCCAACAACAAACCTCCCAATCCCCAACTACTGCTTCTATTGCTTCTCAAATAAATGACGGTCAAGTTCAACAACAAACTGACTCCGCTGAAGCTGATGACGACTCCGACTCCACCATTCCAAAGTCTTGTTTGACTGAAAACTCTTTAAGCATGCAATTAAATGCTTCAGTCTTAACTGATTCAAAGGGTAGAATTGGTGCTATCGTTGCTAACAGACAATTCCAATTTGATGGTCCACCACCACAAGCTGGTTCTATCTACGCTGCTGGTTGGTCTGTTACTCAAAACGGCCTCTTAGCTTTAGGTGACCAAACTATCTTCTACCAATGCCATTCTGGTGATTTCTACAACTTATACGACGAAAGCATCGCTGAACAATGTTCTGCCGTCCATTTAGCTGTCGTTGACTTAGTTGAATGTTAAATCATTTAGACTTCATATTTCATCGGCATTCTTTTCTGTACATTACTTTAAGTTCAAATTTAATCTTCTTGAGACGTTTCACTACAATTTTTCGCATAAGGCCATTTGTTTAAAAGCAACTGATTTGGGTTTATAAAATAAATAAAGTTTTAATTAAAATAGCTAAATTTTAAAAATAATTGTAGCAATAGCGATTATCGAGTATGATCAATTTTAATGGTACATTTTAGTATATTGGATCATATTTTTCTGTTTTAGTTGCAACCAGTATCTTTTGATTTTTCTCATCATATCCAATATACTTAACGTTCTTATATTTCGTAGTCGATGTTAAATAGAATAAAATTGCACTGATTAAGAAATAAAGGATTACCGAAAGTACTGTGACATTATATTATAGTATTGAATAGTACAGATTTTGACTACTAAACGATACATATATATACATAAACTTTTATTTAAATCATCTTTTTAAAAAATTTTTAGGTTTAGGAGAAGAAGTGTTAGTCATGGTATACGCAACACTAGTGTATATTGTGTTGTCCGCTTCGTTGTATACCATTTGATCACTACCCGAGTCAAGTTCATTATAATGTAAAGTGACAGAACTGAAATTTGCAAAAGGATCATTAAGCACATCCTTCTTCTCCGAAATATCGGTTGCGCTGTCTGTAGCTTGATCTTCTTCACTATCATACCTCTCAATTCTATCTGATTTTTTAGTCTTGCTTAAAACAGGAATCATTGGAGGCTTCTGGTGTCTTAATAGAGCCCACTGGGTGTTCTTAAAAAATGCATGGTTTTTAATGTCAGAAGCACCTGTTTTTGAACCTAATCTCTTTGCTTCATCTTTTATCAATAGCTTTCTGATTAAACTTTTACAACTGGAGGAGATTGAGCGAGTTTCCAAAAATTTGACTTCCTTTTTCAAAATATTTCCAAATGTTTTTTTACGGTCCCTGCCTTTAAATGGAGTTGTACCAAATAACATTTCATAAATGAAAATACCCAAAGTCCACCAATCAACTGCACTTGTATGTCCTTTACCTCGAATAACTTCAGGGGCAATATACTCTTCTGTACCAACGAATGAGTTGGTTCTAAATCCATCAATGCATGCTTTAGTGTCTAAAGTTGGTCCATTGTGGTTGCTGCTAGAGCTTAAACCATGAGAGGTTTTATTGAAAAAAATCTCAGGATTCTTTGTACTTTCCGACTGTTTCGATAAATCAAAATCACTCAACATAATATGTCCCGACTGATGCAACAAAATGTTTTCAGGTTTTAAATCTCTATAAATAAATCCCATTAAATGCAAATATTCTAATGCAGCAGTTACTTCAGCTGCGTAAAACTTAGCATCAACTTCAGAAATTGTTTTGGTTTCCCTTGTTTGTAGGGCTCTAAAAAATTCACCTCCCATACAATATTCCATGCATAAATACAAATAATCACTTGATTGAAATGAGTGATAAAGGGTAACAATGAATGGGTGATTACTGGTTGCTAAGATATCTTGCTCGGCTAATGCTCTTTTGATTTTGTTTCTTTCGATCATTTCCTTTTTAGATAAGATTTTCATTGCATACAACTTATTTGATACATTCTCCTTAACCAAATAAACTTTACCAACGTCACCTTTACCTAATAATCTAATCTTTTTGAAACTGTTTTGATTAACTTGGGCATTCATGACCTTCGTAGAAGCACTTGAGTACATTCTACCTCTACTCAAAGTTCGAGGTCTACCACTCTTTAATTCACCAATATGTTCGGTGATATCAAACTCGTCATCATTTGAAACATATGCTCTCGTTTGTGGCAATCTTGTGTTTGAATCGTTGAGTAATCTGTGGACTAATGGAGCCGACGCAACTCTCCTCAATGTCTTCTGGAAAGGACTAGCTTGTCCAGGATGAGGCAAAGTTTGCAGCGGAACCTCCAATTTACTTTTATTCTCTAAATTACTCTCTACTGGAGTCTTGACACCTGAATCTGTAGTATAGTCTGGTATTGCTTCGGGCTCGGATCCTGATTCGTCACTAGTAGATAGCTTTGATTGGTATACATTGGGAGGCTTCAAAACCCCTCCTTCATTAAGTGAGAACACAGAATCATTATGCCTTAAAGCAACGGAAATATCATCTTCATTAGTTGCATTGGCAGCGAGATTATGATTATTTTTTGTCTGGTTACTAATATGAGGCGGTAAACCTTGATGGGCAAAATAAAGGTTGGAAGAAAGTACAGGGCTTTCAGTATTTTCAGTAACAATTTCGGGGACATTCTTCTTACTCTGTGTATTGATCAGAAGATTACTTGGTTGTGTTTTTCTGTTCCCCACATTAGGGCTGGTTGGACTTGACACTGACCTCTTTCTACCGAGCATGAATTTCTTCATCATACCAGGTGTAGCCTCTTGCTTCGTCGATACATTAGAGCTATATTTATGTCCATTATGGCTCTCTTCACTCCTATCGCTGTCATGTTTTGACTTACCTCTATCTTCATTGCTATGTGTCGGGGTTAATGACTCAGCGTTTGGCGTTATTGCTTCGTTCCCCTTCGGACCATTATGCTCCCCATTATCATTCGAAGAATTATTCGACAATAGGAGCGAATTCGAAGAAAGTCTCAAGAAACTTCTCAATTTATTCAAGCCTGGCTGTTGCTTCTGATCCTCATGCTCGTCATCTTTCGCTTCGCTGTTCGCCGCAAATTTCGCCCCATAACTATGATTCAAGCTATCCGTATTAGAACTAACCGTTGAATCAGCATTCGATACTTCTGACGACACCGATTGCTCCTTATTGAAAAAAAACCTCGATATCGACCCAAATTTCGGCGTGCTGCTACGATTAGCTGAATCTTCGTGGCTCTTTAGATTCCCATCCGATGGTGCATGCTGTATCTCCTCATCCGTAGCATCTGCAATATGAAATTTTGAAGACGATAAATTAACCATTCTTATTGATCTTCGATATCTTCAATTTTCTCTCCATGCATTTATTCTATATTCAACTGAAAATACAAAATGTATGATTGTAATGACGCTGTTCTATTCTATTTTTTGAACTGCTTTCTTTTTAAGAAACTCCAAATAGACTACTTCTATGATATAACACAATATAACAAGCTCTTATTTGATATATCTACCCCCTATATCTTGGCTCGAATGAAATTATTCTATTGAATCACTTATCAATTGATATATTTCCTCCACTTATTTGTTTGCGATTTGAGCTTGAGGGGCTCCTATACACGTGAACTACCAAACACCGTCTACAACGTTCCATATATAGATAAAAAGATAATTCAGGGTTCCTTATGGTTTATTAAAGTATATAAATTAATATAGTACAGAATGACACGAAGATTTAGGTATTTTAACATAAATGTGGTGGTAAAAGAAAGTTTGGAATCGAATTTTTGATGTAGTAAATATGTCCACAATTACGGCAAGTCATCTTGCCTTCTAAGATATGAGTTTCGACTAATAAGTTGTGTAAGTCCTTTAATATCACTTGGTTATCCTCCATGATTGGATCCAAATCTTCTGGCTTTGTAGGTGGTAACGTCGTGTTTCCCAAATCAGCTGCAACTTTGATGATGGCATCCCAGTCCAATCTTTCTAATATATGGCTTATGAACTCAGGGTTGTAGTCTTGTTCTTCTTGTGCGAGCTGGCACTCGGAGTATTGTAATGGGAAGGAGTCGGCTGAAGAATCACACGATTTAACGGCACATTTGACAAAATTGGTGGTTAAAAATTTCATTCTGGCTGGTGTTCAGATATACGTAGCAGTCGCTGGTTGAGATGCAATAAGATTAAAGGGGCGCTTGTGATTAATGTCGGTCTAGACACTTTATGAGTACTTGCTTGTTTAGTTAACTGCAACTTGGAGCTTTGGGTATCAACTCAGGTCTGTATGAAAAAAAAAATTGTAGATGGACTTAAATCACGTGATTATATCTATTATTTACACTATGTACATATATATGCTATCTTTTGTATGTCTTTTTGGTAGGATCATCTCCGTAAGCACCTGCTGGATTGAGGTAGAAGTATAGGTCGTCCAGATAGTGGTTCAAGTTTAGTTTTCCGCCGTGTTTTTTTATATTTTCTCTCTCATTATCAATCTTTTGTCTCGTCAAGCAGACTTGATCTGCGACAGTGTTCTTAAAATCCAACACTTCATCGTACTTCAAAAGCTTCCCATCTATTCTGAATAATGAGAATGTATCGTGGATAGATGAAATCAATTTAGAATCAATGAGAGCTTTTGAATCTTGGTTAATGAACGTTTTGATGTCCGGAATGTCAGTCGCTTGGCGAATAATCAAATCATTGAAGTATTGCTTGATGGTAGTCAAATGATCCCTGCTTTCTTCCAAGTTTGTGGACAAATATAGATCTAGATGAGGAGTTAGCCACATCAATCTTCCCACGTCGTCAGACTCGCGACATGCTCTTAATAAGAGGATAAATAATTCTTTTGTGAATATTTTACGAGATAAATCGTAGATCGAGAGCTCTTCGGCTATTAGAAGAGAATATTCATTGGTTTTGATATTGTTTTGTTTCCCAAACGTTAATGCAACATTTATTGTGTCATTTATCATAACTGCATGCAAGATCAATTTACTTACTAGCAAATCAATAAATTCAAACTGCTTTAAAGCAATACAAGCTTTTATTGCCGAGTATATCGATTCAACTGAAATAAATAGAGGGGATTCACAGTTGAACGAGATCGATTTAGGAATGCTGGATCTAGAACTAGAAAATCTCGATTTTGAAACGAGGCTCTTCAAGTTAGACTTCAATAATACTTTTTCATGAGCGGCTATTTCTTCTAGTCTATAAAATGATAACAACTCCCTGAAAAACTCACTTTCATCCCTGACTACTTGATATTCAATAAAGCTATCAAGAAATTTAGGATCATCTTCTATAATATTCTGTAATTGGTATACCATTTTTGGAGCCTTAAGTAAATTTTGCACTGGGGTCGCCAACAACGATTGCTTATATCTTAATGGCGGCAAATTATCGTAAATTACTGATTGATAATTGTATAATCCTAACTGCCCTAATTTTTCAAGCAAGTAATTGAAAATACTAATAGTTGGTGTAAACTCTTGACAAGTCATCAATACTCTTGATACATTTGCAATCAAGTCTAAATGGCCTAAAGGATCATCTCTGTCAAATGCATTGAATATAGGCTCAAGCTTTGCATAATACTCGCTGTTATTTCTTTCCGGGCTTTTAAATTTTATCGGCTGAGTGGATTGGATGAATCTCAATGTATCAGAATGATCATAATTTAAGTATTGTGATGATTTAAAAATATTGAAATTATGTCTATAAAACTCGACTGAATTGAAATAGTCAGATTCTATTATTTCTTTACTCAACAAGTCTTCAATAACATTTCGGTTTAAACTTTCCAAAAAATGATCGAAACTTTGGGGACTATCATTTTCCTTTCTATCATACAACTGAACAAGAATTTTTAAAACTTCGTTCTTCTTCTTCTCATCCTTAATATTATTCATTAACGAATCTCTATACAAAAATGACTCTGGGTATTTGTTCAAGTTCTTATCTGCAAAAATTTTCCTTATGTTAATTTCCACGAGTATAGAATTCACAAAATACGTAGATATCAAATTTAAAGTATTCTGGATCTCCGAAGTATAATATCTAAAGCCAGAACCGTTGTTTAATGTATTTATTAAGTCATCATAAGCAGACACAGTATGATCTTCATTTTCTTCCACGATATCTTTCCAAATTGCTTTTGATTTTGATTTAAACAATTCGCTAATATGGTTTGGCTTGGAGAAATTTTCTACTATTGTACTCCGTTGTCTATGATAATTATCCTTTAATTCCATATCTTTTTTCACTCGTACTACTTCACGAGCTTGTCTTTTTTGCGTACGAGCTAGTCTTTTTTCGTTCAACATGCTTTTCTGATAATTCCCTGGGTTTTGGGTTCTCTGTATCCTTCTACCTTCCATTGGGTCTATTTCTATAGGTTCCTCGTCTTTCAAATAATTATTCTTTCTTGCGGTACTATACGACCTTATATTGAACTTGGACACATTAGAACCACAAATATTAGTCTGAAGTACATCTATACACCAAACATGTACAGAATTTAGGTCTGTTGGTGTTGATATTCCATTTTGTCTGTGTCGTACACTTCGTATAGCTTTACGAGAATTCGATTGAAAATGAATATTTCTCCCCAAAGCCACCCTAATAACCAGATTTTTCCAGCATAATATCATTCCTCGAAATCGACTTCCTTTAACGAATCGATATAATACTATAATCGTAAACTAGTTGTACAGTTACCTTAAGCTTACTTACCAAACTGATATTTGAAAAAAATTGTGAAAGTCATGTGAGCGTACTACTGTCCATTATTTATGTCCACCGTGTTTAATCAGAACTGAATAACTACTACCACGAATCATACATTAGTGTAAAATGAAATTATCGTTTTCTATAATCACTGCATTAGTTGCTGTTGCTTCTTCTGCTATTGCTGCTCCAATTGATCCGGAAAAGGCTACAGGATCAATTAACTTTGTCGTTGACTACAAAATCTCGGAATTACCAGAGATTACAAACACCGATGTTGCTGAATTGACCAACGGTGAAGCTATTTCGTTGCAATACAGTGTGGAGAATAACGAAGATAAGGAAATCTCTATTGTTGGTGTTGGTGGCTCTTTCCGTGACCCGGCTAATGGAAATATTAAAACAAACTTAACAGGAGCAGCTGTGGGTCCAGTTTTGGTTCCTGCTGGTGAAAAAGCTAGCTTCATCCAAAAGATTGAAGTAAACTTAGTTGCAGACAACTACTTATTGACTCCCCAAATCTTCGTTGCCGTTGAGGATGATTTAAAGTTTATTCAAGCTAGAGGACAATTGGCTTCCGTCAACGATTTACCAATCTCATTCTTTAACCCTCAGTTATTGTTTTTGGAAGCAATCTTAGTCGCTACTTTAGGTGGTATTCTTTACGTCGTGTATGATATTTGGGGCAAGAAATATATCGAAGGAACTGCCCCAATCACTAAGACTTCTAAAAAAGCATCATCTCCAAGTCCTATTTCTGTTGCCACTGGTAAATCTTACAATTCTGAATGGATTCCAGAAGCTCACTTGAAACAGAAGAAGTCGAAAAAGGCATACTAGAGCTTTTTGCATAAGGTTGAAATTTGTAAAGAAAACTTCGTTATTTTCTCTTCGTTTACGTTGTATGTGTTTTATAATATATAAATTACTTACCTGAATATTTCGGGTTGACTCAATTATTAATTTATTAACCAGTCACTTCGTATTTTGATTCTGACAAATCTTATACTTGTCCTTTGTAGTTCGTATTATGTCTAACATTTGGTATGTCGCACTGCGCAACTCTACTGTACAGCCTATTAGGCTCAACTACTTCGATACATATACTTATTTTACTCTTCTTCTAATCGGCTTTATAGGATGAAATTGTACCTCAATGAGAGACCAAGGACCCTTATAATAGTTAGTAATAACTATGCGTTGATTATTAGACATCCTTTCCCTGTCTACAAAAATTCCAACCACCATCATATGCATTTGCATCACCATGGAAGTACATCTGGCAAAGGGGTTGATTCGAAAGGAAGGTTGTCATCTAACAAGGTCATTGTGGAATTTGTTAGAAAGGATTTATTGAAATTAAATAATTATAAAGATATAACTCCAAATAAGTCCAAGCTGAATAGACAGCTACTTGGATTTCTTGGACTTTTGAATGTCAATAATAATATTTACCTAGGATTTATTACTGCTCAAGCAAAGATTGCATCTCCGATGATTGGAGAAGATATTCAAAGGATTACAGGTGTCGATTTCTATTGTTTGAATAATGATGAATATGACTATTTAATTAACAAGTCGGTGGTTAATGAAGAAGAAACACTAAACTCGCATCTGCAATCACCACAGTATGATCCGGAAAAAGTTACGTCTGGATATCCTGCTGCATCAGTAAGAAAATTACTTGAGCTGGGTGCATTTTATTATTCTAAAGATTTCGATATAACTTCGAATGTTCAAGAACGAGGCTTCCGAGATATAAATGATCCAACATTCACATTAATGGCAGATTCTCCTTACTTTAAGAGGTTTATGTGGAATTCTTATATGATTTCTGAATTTATTGAATTTCGTAATAGGTTATCACCTCCTGATAGGTTACTGTTCGATTTAACAGGATTTTTAACGACTATTACAAGAGGATTTGCCCAGACTGTTAACACATCCATAACACCAAATGAAGAAGCATTGTTGACAATTATTTCTAAGCAATCATGCATGAAAAGTGGTCCTTTATTCGGTGATTGGGGTGTTGATGATAAAGGGGATGTTTCGAATTTTGTTGAAACTGAAATAATTATATATACTAAAAGGATTTGTTTCTCGTATGTCCTAGTTAGAGGAAATGTTCCAACATTTTGGGAATTGGAAAATCCCAACAAGAAGTCGCTTTTGTCGTCTAAAAAGAATAAGAAAATTTCCACACCAAGGTCATTTGAAGCATCGCAACATGCCTTTACTAGACACTTTGATAAACTCGTTAATCAGTTTAGTGAGGTCCATATTGTTAACTTATTATCATCAGATGGGTATAAGGGTGAACTCAATGATAACTATAAAGAGCACATTGATTATTTCAATAATAACACTAATAAGAATTCCTCAAACGCAAATGGAAAAAATTCTTTAAGTTACAAGTTACCATGTACTGATTTGCCAATTAATTTGGCTACAATAAGGAAGTATGGTTATACACCTTCAAATCCTCGTAATATATCTAATGTTTTAGTTGACTCTATTATTGATTATGGGGCGTTATTTTATGAAAAGTCCAAGAAAAATTTCACTGGTAAACAATTGGGAGTTTTTCGTATAAATTCATTCGATAGTCTTAAAAAAGCTAATTTTATTTCTAAAATTATAAGTCAAGAAGTTATTGAATTAGCATTCCGTGATACAGGAATTGCGGTAGATCCTGATATATTTATAAAGCATGCTAAATTATGGTTTGAAAATGATGAATATTTATCCAAAATCACTTCAAGCTATATTTCAAACTCATCAAAATTGCAAGCATCGAGTGGTTCATCTACTAAAGGTTCAGTTAAGTCACATCTTTCCAAAAAATATTTAGGTAGTGTTGTCAATCCAAAGCCTAGTGAAATGGCAATGCTAAAATTATTGGGCCATTTACAAGATCAAGTGGATATAAAGCTCCATAATCCTATACACGATTATGTTACAAGAGAATTAAATAAAAGGGCTAAACAATTCAGTTCTTATGAAGACATATCTGTTTATGCAAGTACGTTCAACGTAAATGGTCTTTGTTATGAGGGAGACATATCTGAGTGGCTTTTTCCTGAGAAGGATAATACGGCCAGTGACTATGATGTAGTATTTATCGGATTTCAAGAAGTCACTGAATTAACAGCAGGTAAAATGGTAACTCCAGATTCAACCAATAGAAATTTCTGGGAAAAGAAAATAAAAAATACATTAGAAAATCATAATCCAAATCAAAACAAATATGTTTCTCTTTGGTGTGGTCAGATTGGAAGCATAGCAATATTTTTATTCATTAATGAAAACAAAATTGAAAATGTAAGCAATGTTGAGGGATCATTTAAAAAAACAGGATTTGGAGGAATGGGAGCAAATAAGGGTGCTGTTGCAGTAAGTTTTAACTACTCCAATTCAGAAATTTGTCTTATTGCGTCACATTTGGCTGCTGGTCTAAGCAATACGGACGAAAGACATCAAAACTATAAATCTATTGCAAAGGGAATTAAGTTCTCAAAAAACAGAAGAATTAGAGATCACGATGCGGTGATTTGGTTGGGTGATTTTAATTACCGGGTTGGGCTTACAAATGAACAGATAAAGCCACTCATTGAAAAGAAGGAATTCTCTAAAATATTTGAATATGATCAACTAAACAAGCAAATGGCTAACGGAGAAAGCTTTCCATTCTTTGATGAGATGGAAATAACATTTCCTCCAACTTATAAATTTGATAATGGTACAAAAGTCTACGATACTTCTGAAAAGCAAAGAATCCCTGCTTGGACTGATAGAATTTTAAGCTTATCAAGAAATAAGATAATTAAACAATTATCATATGATTCAACACCAGATTTGATATTCTCAGATCACAGACCTGTTCATGCAACATTTACTATGTCTGCCAATGTCATTGACGAAACAATCAAAAAGAATTTATCTCATGAATTATATGAAAATTACAGAAAGAGTATTGGTGATATTAATGAATCGTTAATTACAAGCAATAATTTGACATTATTTGATGCTGATTTCGATGACAAAGTATTACCTGCCCCTAGTTCGGATGTTATGAAATGGTGGCTTGAGAGTGGCAAACCAGCAAAAATTAGTATCCCAGAATTGAATCCTGAAAACTTCCCTGACGGTAATGTAAATTTAATCAACCCAAGATTGCCACATAACCCATTCCTGAAAACTGACGAGCCGGAATTCATCTCTAAAAAATCTTTGCTTAGTTTATTAAATGATAAATAATTATATAGACAGTTTAATAGAGTCTAGATTATATTACTTTCTGATTAGACTAGTTCGATGTTTCTGAATTACCTTCATTATTCTTATTTGTATCGTTATTATCGTTGATTTTATTTATGTTTTCGGCCTCTTTTAATATTGAATCCATCTTGGCATCAAGTTGGTCCAACATCTTCTCTAAACTGTCTGCCTGAACCTCTGCTTCATTTATTTGCTTGTAAGCCAGAGCAAAATCAAGTTCACTATCTTGAGTCATCTCTAATAATACAATTTTCGGTAGTTTCGAAAGATCTGAATTGATAATTTACTATCTACTATTGAAGTATACAATACCAAAGATTACACAAAATAGATTTTATTGTTAACTATGTAAGATAGGTACACGGAATTAAAAACTAGTATCGAACGTCGTCGTATTTAATCACCTCTGGCTCTACGAAGACCATTTAAAATAGAAATCAAAGATAAGAATGAAGCTTGCGAAACATCTTCATGGATACCGACACCCCATCTAGTAGACTTATCATCTAAGACGACTTCAATATATGTTGCAGCTCTAGCATTAGACTTATCTCCTAAGGAGTGTTCATGGTAGTGTTTAACATCAATATTGATATTTAAATCTTTGCATATAGCATCAGCAAATGCTGAGATAGGACCGTTACCTTGTCCCTTTATAGATTTGGTCTCGTTGTTAATTTGTAAGTCAACATCAATGGTTCTAACACCTTCTTTCGAATTTGAAATCGAGTAATCGAGCAACTTGTAGTATTGGTCAATAGTCTTATCCTTTTCGTAATCAATGTAATATTCTTCCTTGAATAGTTCACATAATTCTTCGTTAGATAATTCTTGTCCCTTAATTTCGGCCTTTGCTTGAACTACCTTAGAGAAATCAACCTGCAAGCCTCTAGGTAAATCTAATTCAAGGTTTCTCAAAATCACCCAGGATGAACCACCCTTACCAGATTGAGAATTGACTCTGATAATAGCTTCATATGTTCTTCCAATATCTTCCGGATCCAAAGGTAAGTATGGTAATTTCCAGTGAACATTCTTGCCCTTGGATTCCTTGATTTGCTTAGAATGAGCATTGAAACCTTTCTTGATAGCATCTTGATGCGATCCAGAAAATGCACAGACAACTAAAGAACCACCATAAGGTGCTCTTGCATGGATTGGAATCTTGTTACACTTTTCCACTATGTTAATCACTGAGTTGATATCAGAGAAATCTAAGTGTGGGGAAATACCTTGGGTATACAAGTTAAGAGCTAAAGTCACTAAGTCGACATTACCTGTTCTTTCACCATTTCCGAATAAACAACCTTCAATTCTGTCGGCCCCAGCCATTTGACCTAATTCAGCAGCTGCAACAGCACATCCTCTATCGTTGTGAGGATGTAATGAGATACAGACAGTTTCGCGGTTCGAAATGTTGGTAGAAAAGTATTCAATTTGATCGGCATATACGTTTGGAGTGGCCATTTCCACGGTGGCAGGTAAGTTAAATATGATTGGTCTTTCCTTTGATGGTTCCCATGCTGACTTCACGGCTTCACAGATCTCCACGGCAAATTCTAAACTAGTGTCAGAAAAAGTTTCTGGAGAAAATTCAAAGTCCCAAATAGTGTCTTTTTGAGTTGGGTCGTCCTTAGTCAATGATCTCACTAATTTAGTGCACTTGACAGCTAATTCCACAGATTGTTCTTTGGACATGCCAAAAACAACGTTACGGAAACAATCAGAAGTAGCAAGATAAATGTGAACCGTAGCCCTCTTGGCACCTTTTAACGACTCAACGGTTCTCTTGATCAAATCTTCCCTACATGGAGACAAGACCTGGATCGAAACATCCGAAGGGGCAGTTTCAATAGCGTATCTGGTGAAATCGAAATCGATCTGGGACGCAGCTGGAAACGCAACTTCGATCTCCTTGAATCCAATATCAATCAACTTGGTGAAATATTCCTTTTTTTCAGCAATAGACATAGGATCTGGTAAAGACTGATTCCCATCTCTAAGATCAGTTGATAACCATCTAGGCGTCTTGTCTAAGTCTTTGCTTGGCCATTGACGGTTTGGTAATTTAATCAGCTCAAATCTTTGGTACTTGACCGAAGGGTCCTTTAACATTGGCATTTTATAGGTTATTTGATAAAATTATCCCCAGAATAATGATGCAAAATGTACTCTTTATACTCATGGTGTGAGTAATAATTGAAATTTTCAGTCGTTTGGTTACGTAAGTTTATGACATAGAATGACCAAAACTTATGTAAGTTTGGGACGTCGGTGTGGAGGTCATGTGGGGGACGTGATGAAGAAAAATGGTACGGCTAAAATACTCGGTAATCCCGAGTTCTCCCTTCACTAGCCGATCTGCACCACTTCCACTCGCTACTGAGAACTCGTTACTTCGAAGCTAACCACGTTTAGATGTTTTATGGATCTTACCAACACGTCCAATTAGAAAGGCATCGTGTGCAACGCGTCGGGCCGCTATTTTATTCACTTTCTCGTCTGTCCTTCTGCTGATTCAAACGTGGGAATAAAAAGCCACTCGTACGCTTTCCTAATTGGGCAAAAGTTTGTCGTTTGCTCGTACATAACGGAGATTACACTCTGGACAATATAGCAGCGATAAATAAGATGACCAAGTAATTAAGTGGTTTGACATGTGCCATACGGTCATAGTAATGGTATCCAGTCTATTGTAAAACAAGTTATAGATGAATTGAAATAAACTAAGATAGAGTGCAGTTTGCATTTAAAAATACTTCAATCATAAAGCTAAAAGCGACATACCTGCACGTGGTGTTAAAGATAAGCTCATGAAGCATATGAATAACTAGAGCCAGGCAGGTAAACAACGTGTGATGTACATAGATATTGAACGTGTTGATGCAAGGCTGTTAATTAATTAACAAAATTCTTAACAAAACCGAATAAAAAATGTACCTACACCTTAATTTCCGTTTATGATGAAGAGGGGGATTTTTATTATTTTGGTACTATAAATACACACCAGGGCCTTCTTAAAAATCTATTGTATTCAAACTAACGAGTATCAGGTTCACAATAGTTTTTTTATCTAGTACGAATGAACCAGGTAGAAAGAGAGATGCAAAAGGATCAAAAGCCTGTCAACATTGTCAGAGCTCAGTCTTATCAGTCTTCAGATGATGCTATAGCAAGCAATAACGGACATAAAAAGCATTTTGTCCATGACTCCGAGTTAAGAAGACAAAGATTTGCTGGTGGTACTAAATTAAGAGACGTGTTGGTTGTCTTGTGTGCTGGGTTTGCATTAATATCTGACGGGTACCAGAATAATGTAATGACGATGCTAAATGTTGTATTACCAGTGTTGCACCCAATAGCTTACGATTCAAAAATGAAGACAGGCATTTCGAATGCAAGTTTAGTAGGAACAATTTTTGGACAGGTAACCATCGGATTTACGTGTGATTATATTGGGCGTAAGTGGTCTATTGTGGTTGCAACCGTTTTTTTAATTTTGGGGACTGTTATGTGTGCTGCGTCTCATGGTGTTACCACGAATGGAATGCTTTGGATGTTGCTTATTTCAAGAGGTGTGACAGGTTTTGGTATTGGAGCTGAATATCCTGCGTCGTCTGTTTCTGCCAACGAGGCTGCAAATGAATCAATTAGGAGAAGAGGTGGTGTATTCACCTTGTGTACTAACTTGCCATTATCTTTCGGTGGACCTTTTGCTTGTATCGTCTTCTTGATTGTCTATCAAATCACCAAAGGTGTCACCTCTGGATTATGGAGAGCGATGTTTGCGATTGGTGCATTCTGGCCATTATCCGTGTTTTATTTCCGTCTTAAAATGGCTACTTCTGAGTTGTATAAGAAAAGTGCCATTAAAAGACGTGTTCCATATTGGTTAGCTTTTAAGTACTACTGGCCAAGATTTCTTGGTACTTGCGGGTGTTGGTTTTTGTATGATTTTGTTACTTTCCCAAACGGTGTCTTTTCTGCTGGTATTATTCAAACGATATTAGGTGGTACTACTGACATAGAAAAGGTCGCTGAATGGCAATTATTAATGGGTATCATAGCAATTCCAGGTGTTTTTATTGGAGCCTATTTATGTGATAGAATTGGTAGAAAGTACACTTTAATTGTGGGTTTCTGTGGTTATATCATTTTCGGTTTGATCGTGGGATTAGCCTATGACAAATTAAAGAATATTCCAGCGTTATTCATTATCTTTTATGGTCTTATGATGAGTTCAGGTAACTTAGGTCCAGGAGACATGATGGGTTTAGTATCACTGGAGTCATTTGCTACACCCATAAGGGGCACATGTTACGGCATCAGTGCAGCCTTGGGAAAAGTCGGAGCTGTAGTAGGTACTGAGTCATTTACCCCAATTCAAAATAATTTACCTCATGGAGAAAGATGGACGTTTATTATTGCAGCTATTTGTGGTTTAGCTGGTGTCTTAGTAGCTTATTTCTTCATTCCTCATTTGAAAGAAGATGATTTATTGGAAGAGGATATTAAATTCAAGAACTATTTGATCGATAATGGCTGGGAAGGTGAATTCGGTCTCCCAGGCGAACCATCCAAGGATGAAGAGCTTCAAGCTAGTTCAGACGATGATGATCCTCAAGCTAAAGTGATTTAAGTTGGCAAATAACTTCTTTTGCGACAATCCATTACGAGCATTTCTACGTTTCTACATTAATATTTTAATACATAATTAAGAAAGTATTTCAAATCTTGTATTAATCCGTAAACAGCATTATAAGATTACTCGTCTTCATCTTCCTCTGGTTTATCGAGATGAGCATAAGTCTGAGGAATATCCACGGTTGTTGTACCCTTAGGGCCTATCTTCACAGCCGCAGTGCTCTCACTAGGAACTGAATGAGTGAAATTACTTATCCCTACTGTTGCCATTGGCCAAATAACCATAATTGTGCCTACTGCAATAAGTGCTTGTACAGCTTTTGGTAATTCTCTGAAGAAGTTCTTTTTAGCTGAACCAGAAGGAAATGTTTTTTCGCCCTTTACCCCATTATTAAGACTTGCAGAGGGTCCATCGATATCTTTTTCGGGGACAACACGTTTAGGTATTTTGATTTCGGCATCCACAAGATTACGACGAAACACAGTTAGAGCTGGCTTTGCTCTTAATGGAATTCTTCTAAACATTGTGAAATTGTAAACTCTTGAAATAATAAAATAGTTGATAATTCTTTAAATAATTGTACAGTTATATACAATTGATAATTAACTTTAATTCTCTTAAATATCATATTACTGATTCGCTGGATAGTTTTCCCATTTATATCACTAAAGGTGGAGTTAATGCTATGTTTGCTAATGACTGCAATATGCTTACCAAATTCGCAACGTTAGCTTATTATGGGTGTATTAATTTGGAATCGAAATGGATGCAGTTACACTTGCTACGAGCAATCCCTGTATCGGAGTCCGGAACTAAATTGGACCACCATACAAAATTAATAAACCCTACACCAAAGTTTCGAACTCAAGAGAAGAAGTAAATTAGAAACCCTATATAACTTAATCGAATCACTAAGAAGTAAAAAAAGATCAAAACTTTACATTAGTTTTGATAACGACGCAGGTAGCGTAAAGCGCAAAAAGATAGACATACTATTAAATTAGACCTTCAAAGCTTCTTCATATGAAGGTGGAGCACCAGTGTATATAAGAGAACCCTCTTCATTGTAAATGGCATTCTCATCAGATACATCAACTCCATTTTCTAAAGCCTTATTCTTTTCAATTTCAGATAATCCCATTTCATCTCTGGCGATCCAGATATGAGGTTCTTCATCATTGACAACAGGATCTTCGTAAGCGTTTCTAATGAAGTCTGGATTGTATTCAATGTAATTGAAGTAAGGTTCAGGCATATTGTCTCTAATGAAGTCGAAGGATTGTAACTTTGGTTTAAAAAATCTTGAAAATGCGGAACCCTTTGGCTTAGTACTCCGGATTCCAGAACTTCTAAGTGTAGATTCTTCAAGAAGAGTATTTCTATTGGTAGGTTGACTTGTATTGGTGATTACCTTGGATTGGCTGTAAGTACCGTCATTAATAATTGAATCGGAGCCGGTTCCCAAGGCGGTATCCTTTTCATGAATGTTTGGTAATACTTGTTGATCATGATCACCAGTTAAACCTAATTGGTTTCCACCTTGCCAGTAATTCTCACCTTCTTCTTGAATCTCCTTTAGTCCTTGATCGTGCATTGGATATTGGTATGTTGAATCACCAGCAGCATATCTAATAGCAGAGACAGGAACGACATCCCATAATGGCAAGAACTTCCGCTTGTAGTAGATATGACAAAGCGCAGTAACCGCAATCATAACACCTTCTAAAGCAACAGCAGCCCAATTCTTACCGAAAACAAACATTGCAGTAAGACAAATCTCAGCTAAATAAAGACCAACGAATAATTGTAATAATGCTCTTGGGTAGTTTCCACCACGGGCGTCTGTCTTGTTTGGCTGTAAAACATGAACTAATAAGTACATGTAAGCGCAATAGATAAAGACAAACGTAACGACCGTGAATCCCAATACTAATGGAGCAAGAATAGAGTAGGCAAATGCTATTACACACAACAATTGGTAAGGAGGGTAAATGACGGACCAGAATGGTTGACCTAAAGTATTCCAACGGTTCCATTTAGCTCTTGGAGTACCATCTAAGAGCTTGCCCAAAAATTGTGCCAAAATTAAAGCAACAATTTGTACCAATATACCTGATGAAATTGTCAAACCTTGTAAACAAAGGTAAGCAATATAGAAATTAGCAGATTTTGGTAATTGTCGAGCCAATAATGGCATGAGAGAAGATGGATCCTCCACAATATCTGGGACAGCAGAAACTGAAGAAGAGCATAAAGCTACCACTAAAAATACATGAACGACTTCAAATGCATAAAACCAGGCCTGACAATAAGATTCAACTTGTTGAACAGTCATACAGCCACTAATTTTACCCAACTTCTTGATGAAAGGTGGAACCAAAGACATCAAAATAGCCAATGCAACAACTGGCAAAAGCCCAGTAATAATACCCATAAGTTTACTTGGCATATTATTAATGAATTCTAGCCAAGGTGCTACTTTGATCAAGTAAGTGATATTTGAAATAGCACCAACAACAGCGACAGGAATACACCAGAAAATAATCGTCAAAGTTAACACAGTAGAAGCAATGATTTTCTTGACCCTTCTCTTATTAGACGTCAAATGTAAATTCTCCCAAATCACATCATCTGGTGCTAACCCAGTGAATCTCTTAGCACCTTTCAATTCCTTGTTATAAGGAATGGCTTGGTAAGCTTTTTGTAATTCTAATTGCGTTGGGAATTCAATGAAAACTGATGGAATCTGAGTGTTAGCATTGTGCTGAGCTTGATCATTCTTGATTTCGGTGTTTAATTCTCCTAATCTTTCTGGACAATAGTTCAAGGTATCAACCTTTTTGCCGATTAAGAACTTTAACTTGTGTGTAGGTCTTTTCTTACCATCCTTCAAGTATTTATCTAAATCATCAGCTGGTAAAGGAGGTTCCTTGTTCTTCTTCAATGCCTTGTTTCTGACCTTAACGGCTTTGGTAAGTGTCTTGTTCAAAGTACCTTCGTACTTGTTAGTAAGTTTATTCCTTTCCTTGACCTTCTTGGTTAATTCGGTATAATCGCGAGCATACCACACATTGGTAGCAGTAGGGAAATAGCCTCTCAATTCGGTTTCCTTCAATAAATTCTCAGGAACTTCGGTCAATAACAAAGTTCTGGAGGATAACAAAGAGTCATATAATGGTGTGGTTTGAAGAGCGTGTCTGAAAGTGGTATAATACACCAATTCACGGTAAATCAAAAACAATACAGCACCAAAGAAGACCCAACTCAAGAAAATTTGAGCAAAGAATCTGTTTTTATCCTTAACATTAGCATATGATAAAATATCAAATCCTTCTTGTTCATTTCCTCCTGTTGCATTAACAGGGAATAAAATTGGCCATAAAATACAACATCCCATCAAACAGATACTCGCGAATTCAAAAAGAAATCTTATGAAGAAATAACCATCAACACCAGCCTGTTGGATAATAAATTTTTCTGGTTTGTGCAATAAAAAGGACACCCATCCAAAGAATCCAGCTGGTGATTCACCAGGCTTCAAGTCTGGCGAAACTGTTTCGACAACGTTTCTTGGTTCATAAACCCTTTGTTGCTTCTTTCTAATACTAACGAATGCTATATAAAATATAACAGCAATTATCAATGTAGGAATTAAAGTAGCAAGAAATGCAGACACCGAAGTGTTCTTGTCACTACTATCAGCCATCTTTAATATGTCAATTCGTCTTAAAATCTACTCAAAATCAAAAACAACAACCAATTGCTCTTATATGTATATTTTTGAAAGTCACGGATTCTTAAGATGAGCAATAAGGGACAATAGCAGAGCATACGTTGTCAAACAATAAAATTTCATTCTTTATCATATGAAATTCTTCACAAAACTGTTTATGGCACGGCTTAAGCAATTGTAGTCATGTGGGCCGATGATGAACAAATAAGCCTCTTCTGTTGCAGTATTTTTATTGGTTCAAGGAAGAAGGCTGGCATATGTGGTGTGTACATAAGTTCCTCAATATACAAACAAGTTGCTGGTATGAGCAACTTTACAAACCTGCGCCTGGTAAATATGATGTCATACGGAAACTTCATTTACATGAGACATCGAGCACGGGTGTATATAGACAGAGGAAAGTATTGACTGTGCAGTATTGTAATTGTTTTGGAGAAGGTGGTTTCACATTTGAGTATCGTATGAACATCGCCGATGGATGATCGATGGGTGCAGAAGACCACGGTACATATTGATGCTTCTATGGATGTTCACATGAGGAGTATAGAGCCATTTGAAAATTATGACTAGGGCCTATAAAAATTTTCGTCCCATCTTAGGAGCTTTTTCAGAATATTTTCTGAGAAGTTTGTTTTTGATGATGCTTTCCATACAAATTCGTGTATTGCAATAGTTCCTCCATTAGTGTAGTTTTGGGCGTCAAATACGCATGAACTGCTAAATTTGACGACACTACTATTGTAGTATGTAGCCGTAAACCAAGTGAGTTTCGGCATTTGCGTAGAACACGGTAATGCAAGTCGCGGTGTTTGTTTAGATTTTGTTGTGAACAAAAGGGCGTTATATCATGGCCGAGGCGTTTAGATGTGAGTGAAATATCGTCGGGAAGCTAATAGAAGAATGTAGAATATGTAAGCTTAAAATATGGGATCACGATGCTATGCTTCGAGATGTAAAGGCCTGTATTATCTCTCTTCAGATTTAAGCATTACAAATGTAATTTATGGTATAACCAAGAGTCTATGGATGTGTGGTGTGTAGCTCATAGCGTTTACAAGAAAGTCTGCCAATATTTGAAGCTATGCTGATGTGGTCTAACAAGCGATATTTTTCACTCTAGAGCTGCAATTTTGAAATTTTACATTTATGTTACCCGTAAACCACAGTGGATCTTGTATTATAATGGAAAGTTTACATTGACTAAACCGGGATCTTTCAAAAAAAACTCTTCAGAAAACATGAAAGGATGGGTCTCTTCTCTTTTCAGACTTTGGAGTACCAAATCAACCATATAACAAGGTAGATTATACTACTTGCTTCCTATTTCTTCAGTGAACCGTCGAAATGTCAGCAATGGATGAATATGTAATATAAGAGGATTTTATAATTAAGAATATGCCAGTCTACACATGCTTTCGAGTTATTAATTTAATTTCATTAAGTATAAAGTATGACTATGCATATTGTAGTATCGTATAAGTACCCATTAAAAAAGACCTGATCACGAATGGTAAATGTGATTATTTCTAACGATTCTAAAGATTGCACCTCTTGTCCCGCTATATCCATTTCCAGAAGGGTTCATTTCTCTTGCATACCCTAGGCATCGGATATTTGTCTAAATAGGGCCCTATGGCGCTCTATTTGCATCACAATGTAGTGTTCCAGCATCTAATTATTAGTTTCCTGTGGCCCTCTCGTTAGTAGGAAATTGTCCTGGTATCGTCGGAGAACCTGTCGATGCTGCTCCCGCGGTGTCTGAACGACCGGCTGATGGAGGTGGCCCTGGTGGCGGTCTGTACAAGTCCTCATCGTCGTTCTCATCACTCTGTTCGTGAAGTGTAGGTATCCGGCCCACTGGTGCTCCGGCACTTCCGCTGGTCAGTCTCTGATGTGCACTTTCGGGATATGTAACGTCCGACATCTCAACGTTTGTCTGGGACTTGGCATTTGGATTAGCATGGAATTTGCCACTATCGTCGTAATATCCCATATCGTATTCAGTAGCCTCGGCCGAGTATGCTGGAACATAATTTGTAGGCATATCGGGGTCTCTGGTAGTAGGCTGATTGTATTGCGTCTGTGATTGACCGTATGAAGGTGGTGTCATCCAACGAGTCCCATAGATAGGTTGTATTCCTTGCTGTGACCGTTTTTTATTTACCCGAAGAGTACCCAACACCACTATAAGAATGAGCACGATAAACACAGCAAAAAAGGCCCATCTTGCACCTCCACCACCTGTCCACGAACTATCCTCCCAGTCTCTCTTATTGATGCTCTGTATGTACATATTGATACTTAATGTCTTCCAAAAAATGTTAATTTATACGGATTTCGGACCCTTTTTTTATATTCTTATAGGGATCATTTATTCCTTGAGTCGGGCACAGTCTCATTTTTTTTTTCTCATTCGGTAGAAAAGGGAACTCTTACGAACTCTTGGCTGTTTTATACGAAATATAAAACAATAGCCAATGAAGTATAAGACCTATGTAATTAAACCGGTTAAGGTATATTTTTATCCAGATGTGCAACCGACGTATGATAGACCTTTTAAAAGTAAAAATTAAGCTATTATGACATCAAATATTAATACGATATAGTTTACCGTTGCAAAAGCTCGTTGGGTTATGGGAACAGATTAGAAGTAATATCAGCGGCGATATTGTGTTTGTTTTCCACAAACCATATTGTAGAAGTCGTAAAAGAACATATTCCGGGGGTACTAAAAGCTATGAAGTAGGACAATTGGGCGGGAGTGAGATGGAAGCAAGACGATTTGCGGCGGTTATCAAGGTTTTGAAAATAATGATCGTTAATCTTATGGATAATCGAACCTCCACCAAGAGAGATGTATACTATCAGGATGTTGTGTTGTTCCAGAAATCACAGCCGTTTGCCAATGAGTTGGTTGAATGCATAGTGGGGTCGCTAGGAATGTGCGCCGAGAGGGACCTCAAGATATTTGCGTCGCAGAAAGGGCTTATTTTTGGCAACATGCGGTTCAGACGAGCGGGATTTGTGTGTGAGTTGGACGAGCCGGTATTGATACCCCGTACAAACGAATTAGAAGCCGTGGATGCCCCCAAGGGCATTGTAGTTATCGAAAAAGAGGCGATTTTCAAGTCTTTTTGTAAGTATATCCAAAAAATAGATATCAGGTTGATTGCCGTGACGGGCAAAGGATTTCCAGATAACCTCACGAAACGCTTCGTTGGGGTATTGGGCGAATCATACCCCGAAGTGCCTATATTGGCATTTATGGATTCCGATGTGTACGGTCTAAGTATCTGCAAAAATTACAAGTATGCCAAAAACTTCGATGCTCTCGTATGTCCGAGGCTAACGTTTGCTGGAGTATTTTTAACGGAATATGCTAGCGGATGGTTAGACATTTCAGTTAGAGATTGGAGAATGATGAGCAATTTTATTAGAGACATCAAGCTGCTACATAGGCCTGTTCTGGAAGAGAAAGAATTAGAAAAATGGCACAGAGAGCTTACAAGAGGTTTGGTTCTATTCAAAAAATCCGAAATGAACACAGTGGATTCCTGTCCTAATGAATATATTTTGAGAAAAATCAAGCAGCACATTCAGTAACGCCGTGTACGTATTCTGCAAGCATATATCTTAGATCACCAAGCCTTTTTTTGCACTACAGGTATGATCATTGCATCTATCTGCTTCGCAGTTAACAAAAGGTAGTCTGCAACCAAAAAAATTATACACGTAGTCATTACATAATTACACGTGCTGCGGGTAACATTCCCACGTAGATCGACGAACCACCGAAAGCTATGCTTGATTTTTCAATCTAATACCTTCAATTTTTGCTTTCTCCATTCAATTAATCGAATTTAAGAAATAAAAATGTCTTTCACAGCTCGTCAAATTGGTGCTCCAAACACATTAGACTACAGAGTCTTCATTGAACAAAATGGTAAGCCAGTCTCTCCATTCCATGATGTTCCATTATATGCTAATGAAGAAAAGACTGTTTTAAACATGATTGTTGAAGTCCCAAGATGGACCAACGCAAAGTTAGAAATCTCTAAGGAAGAAAAGTTAAACCCAATTCTTCAGGATACCAAGAAGGGTAAGTTGAGATTCGTCCGTAACTGTTTCCCACACCACGGTTACATTCACAACTACGGTGCTTTCCCACAGACCTGGGAAGACCCAAACCAAGTTCACCCAGAAACCAAGGCTAAGGGTGATAACGATCCTTTAGATGTTTGTGAAATTGGTGAACAAGTCGCATATGTCGGTCAAGTTAAGCAAGTCAAGGTCTTAGGTGTCATGGCTTTATTAGATGAAGGTGAAACCGATTGGAAGATCATTGTGATCGATGTCAATGACCCATTGGCTCCAAAGTTGAACGATATCGAAGATGTCGAAACCCACTTACCAGGTTTATTGAGAGCCACCAACGAATGGTTCAGAATTTACAAGATCCCAGATGGTAAGCCAGAAAACCAATTTGCTTTCTCCGGTGAATGTAAGAACAAGAAGTACGCCGAAGAAGTCATCAATGAATGTAGTGAAGCTTGGGAAAAGTTAATCAAGGGTGAATCTGCCGACTCTAAGGGTATTGCTTTAGACAACACTACTTTGTCATCTACCCAAACCTTCTCTGAAGCTGCTGCTAACGATGTCCCACCAGCTTCTGTTCAACCAGCTGCTCCAATCGACAAGTCTGTTGACAAATGGTTCTTCATTTCTGGTGCTCATTAATTTATTAGCTATGTAAATAATTTGTATCCAGTATATCTGCGAGATAAATAAATAAACTTATTCGACTTTTGTGACAGTAGAAAGTCTTTCCCGTTACTCTTTCAAATGTTATCCTTTTCATAAACTTCTCATTTGTCATCAAGCATTACTTATTTCTAAGCATTCATCCAAACAAATTGCAAAATGTCGATGCCAATACCGTAATTTCGTATTCATTCCACTCGAACGTCTCGGTTATTTCTTTATTAGGCACGTAGCCCGACGGAGATTATTATTAAATTTTATTAATTAATCCGTCAATTTCTAAGCATCTCGAAAAAATACGAATATAAATGCGCGATAGTCCGATTTATGCCTACAGATTAGACACTTTAGTTGCAAAAAATGTCAGATTCCTCGAAAAATATAGTTATAATTGGTGGTTCGTTCGCCGGTATCACTGCTGCTAAAACCATATTTGGACATAAAGATAAGTCAACTCATGTTACGTTGATCTCACCATCTACACATGCATATTTTACTGTTGCAACTCCTCGCTTAATTGTAGAACCAGAGAAAATTGATGAAGTCTTATTTCCGGTTGAAAAAACAATGGAGAAGTACTCAAATGGTGTTGATTTTAAGTTCGTGTTGGGAAAAGTTCTCTCTACTAACTTTAATAACAACTCTTTAGTTGTGGAAACTGATAAAGGCAAGCAAACAATTAGTTATGATTATTTAGTTGTGGCGTCGGGTTCCAGAACAGACGATACAGCATTCAAATTAGATGGTGCCCATCAAGGTACAGTTGATTCGATCAAAAGATTGAATAGATCTACTAAAGATGCCAAAAAGATTATTATATTGGGGGGTGGTCCGACAGGTGTTGAAACAGCTGGGGAATTAGGTTATCTTTATGGTAAAGAGAAGGAGATTTTATTGTACTCTGGTCTGACGGGTCCTCTTTTACAATTGGGTCCTAAAAAATCAGCTGAAGCTGTTTCAAGGTTAAATGATTTAGGTGTTCAAGTTATTAATAATAAAAAAGCTTCAAATTTTGATAAAAGTGGCACTCATTCCAGAGTTGTATTTAAGGATGGCTCCTTTGAGGAAGCAGATGTTATTATTCCAGCATATGGTGTAACTCCTAATTCCGAATTTTTGGATGCAAAATTTCTCGATTCTAGTGGATACTTGAAGACTGATGAATTCTTGCGTGTCAAGGGACATCATAATGTATTAGGTTTAGGTGACATTCTTTCGATTGGTGAAAACACCATTCTAAGTCTAAAATACTCACAGGGTGCGGCCTTCGAGTCTGCGGTTAATGTTGAAATCTTTGGCAAGGACGCAAAGCTCAAGGCATATTCACCTACAAAAACTACATTAGGTGTTCCTATTTCTAGAACTGGAGGTGTTGGTATGGTATTTGGCTGGAGTTTCCCAAGTTTTTTCATCAAACTTTTGAAATCAAAGGACTACATGATTCCTAAAGCGGGCGACCTGTTAGCCTAATTATTTGTGTATTTATATAGTAATGGATTTCGTATTATTCACTTTTTTGCAGGTGTATCGGGTAGCCAGAATACTTTGAATGAGTTTTCTGTGAATTAATTATTTTACGCTTGTGACGGAGTTAATTACTAAGTCTCATCTCTAATCGCGAACATAAAATAAATGGTATCTCTACCTTATTTCAAGACTTAAAAATTTAACTCTAGCCTTCTATGTCGAATTCGGAAAAACATATTGTAATTATAGGTGGGTCGTATGCCGGTGTGCTTGCCGCTAAAACAATTTTTGGCCATAAAAACAAGTCAATTCGTGTTACATTGATATCAGCATCTACACATGCTTATTTTACTGTAGCCACTCCTCGTTTAATTACGGAGCCAGAAAAAATTGAACAAACTATTTTTCCTATAGAAGAAACCTTAAAGAAACATTCTGGTGGTATTAGTTATAAATTTGTTCAGGGGAGAGTAGAAATTGCCGATTTTAATAAGAACTCGTTAACTGTTGAGAGTGTGACGGGCAAGTTAACTGTTGAATACGATTTCTTAGTTGTGGCATCAGGTTGCAGAACTGATGATCCCGCATTTAGGTTAGTACGAGATCATAATGAGACTGTTGATTCGATCAAGAAATTGAATAAATCTACCAAAAGTGCCAAGAAGATTATTATATTAGGAGGTGGCCCAACTGGTGTGGAAACAGCGGGGGAATTGGGTTTGCTTTACGGTAAGGAAAAGGATATTGTTTTGTATACTGGTCTGACAGGTCCGCTTGCACCTTTAGGCGAAAGCAAGTCTAAAGCTGCCACTAACAGATTGACTGGATTGGGTGTCAAAGTTATCAATAATAAAAGGTCTACTGGTTTTGAAAAAAATGGCACCCATTCCAAGGTTACATTCGATGACGGATCATCTGAAAATACTGATGTCATTATACCTGTTTATGGTTTAACTCCTAATTCGGAATATTTAGATAAAAAATACCTTGATTCCAATGGATACTTGAAGACCGATAAATACTTCCGTGTTGAGGGCCATCACAATGTATTAGGATTAGGTGATATTCTTTCGATTGGTGAAAATACTATTGTGAATTTGACCTATGCCCAAAAAGCGACTTTTGAATCAGTTGTTGATCTTGAATTTTTTGATAATAAGAATGCCAAGCTCAAGCTTTATTCACCAATCAAGACCACTATACTCGTTCCTATTTCTAAAAATGGTGGTATTGGATTAGTCTTTGGGTGGAGTGTCCCAAATTTCCTAGTGAGAATTTTAAAAGCCAAAGATTTTATGATTCCTAAAGCTAGTGAAGGTTTGGCTTAAATCTACAAACTATATTGATTTAATCTTTGTCCTCTTGCATGTATATTAAATATAGATTATACTTATTTTATTTGCAATAATAAGCTAACGACTGTTAAAGTGCGATAATAAGAAACGCGTACAAGATGACAAAAAAAAAATTATAGTAGCAGATCAACCTTAGTGAATATGGATATATTCAAACAACTCTCTCCCAATGTTGCTAATATTGGGAATAATTTTGCTACGCTATCTTCAGCAATAGAGGCAAATGGACTAACAGTGGTTGATCTTTTGTCTTCAATTCATTTTTCATCAGACACAAACCTCCCTCAGCTATCTAAACGATTGGGAAGATCAATAAGAGAAGTAGAGGAATTTTTGAATATTTTGAAGGAGGAATGTGTCGAAGCATCAACTCGAACTTGTTTGAAAGACAGATTCAGTAAAGAGCAAAGAAAGAGTCATTTCATACCTACTGGCCTTGAAAGTTTGGATCGTCAATTGAACGGGGGAATTCCATTAGGTGAAATAACCGAGATATTTGGAGCAAGTGGTTGTGGAAAATCTCAGTTTCTTCTTCAGCTATGTATATATACACAATTGGTTGGTGATCCACAAAATAATCAATGCATTTACATTTCGACTGAATCTCCATTAGAAACAAGACGCCTACAGGACATGATAGATCATCATAATTCTCAGTCGGACAAAAAAGTCCTGATGGATAACATATATTGCATTTATTGTCAGGATATTGAAAATCAAGACCATACACTTTTCACGCAATTGCCAGTAAAGCTATCTCAGGAGAAAGGTAAAGTACGAACCATTATAATTGATAGCATATCACATCACCTAAGGTTGGAAGAAGCTATCACAAACACAACATACATAAATGACCATATAAAAGCACAAGAGGAAGTTTTGGCTGATTGCAAAGAGTATACAGAAGTCAAATCCAAGCTTGACCAGCAATTTAAAGCGTTTTTTAAATCCACACCCAAGTATCAAAATAGAATTGCTAAGACCCACTACTTGATGTTATTGCATCGTCTCTTGGTATCTATCGCTGAAGATAATAATATTGCTGTTATTACAGCTAACCAGGTGAGTGATTATCCAGAGAATATTACAGATTTAAGTAATTATGAAGATGCAGACGATAGCCTTAATCTTGAATACCAGTTGGGCCAATACTCTGGTTGGGACAATAGGTCAATCTTTAAACATCAACAGCTTTTTCTGCAGAGTCAAGAAATAATCAGTTCTAAAGAGTCAGAATTAGCCTATTACGAACTTCTGAGATCTATAAACCATATCAATAATTTAAACAAACGACAGAAAACGGAACAACAACATTTAAACGAATCCGAAACTGATCCTCGATATCATAAACACAAAAATTCATCAATTATTGATGATCAATATTCTAACCAAGAAGACCTTATTGATAAGCTACATAAGTTGGAAAACTGTGAAACTAAAAAAATCGTACCTACTCTTGGCTATCATTGGGGAAAAAATATGGTATCTCGTCTCATGCTCATGAAAACATACAGACCCATACTTAAGGACAAGACTGTTCTTGCAAGTACATATCAACCTGTAGATCCAGAATCAAGACTAACCTATGATGCTTTGTGTGAAGGCTTTAATTTACCAACTCAAACTGAAGCAGGCGTGAAACGTAAAGCTGAGAACAACAATCCTGAAGATAAGCAAAAAAATCACACTATTTATGGTGCCGAGTCACTTATAGATGGATGGTCTGTTGAAAGATATATAAAAGTAGTGGCCTCCCCGTATGATCTGATAAGCCTAAATGGTATGTTCAATGAAAATCGTAAAATACGTTTCCAAATAACTAAAAATGGAATTACACAAATATAACATGTTAAGAGGAATCAAGCGGTCCATTTCTGGTTGGATATAGAGACATAAGACGGCTCAAGGCGAGTTATAATGAAGTCTAATGTAATCACAATCACGGTATTAATTTTATGATAACGTGGGTCGTGTTTTGTTCAATGTGAGAGTTCAAAGATAATGAACATGTTCGGGTTTATAGTAAAAGCAGTAATTGAAGCTGAAGGTTAGAAACAAATACTAGCAACTACTAGGTAAAATAATATAAGCTTATTCCTCGGAACTTTCTATACATCATCTACTCAGCTGTTTATTAATACGAGATGAAAGTATGTTTTATTTACTTTAAACCACGAGACAATGGCCACACGCGGTGCTGGTTCTATAATGATAAATTTGTTTTACTAACAGGATTCTATAGTTTATAGATGAAGTGGACATTGAATTAGTCAATCAGGAATTGAATTTCCAATCGCAAGATAATAATTTGGTGATAAAAGGTGGATGTGACTTATTTACTACCAAGCCAATTGGGTCGGACAGAAAGCTATTCAAAACCATAGACAAACATTTGGACCAGATAATGGAGGATAATCAATTATCACAGTCGTTAGAACGTGAGCTTCAAAATTCGAATAACCCTTTATTTGGAAGTAGCGCCTCGCCCACATCCAATGGAAATCATATTAATCAAGCGATGATAGGGCGTCGTGGTAGCTATATTGATATAGCTGAACGGGAAAGGCGTGTTAGTGGGTCACTGATAAATTTCAGTAAAGGTTCGTTATCATCGTCGCAGAATATAAATTCTAATCTTTCTAGGTCTCTCAGTGGTTCTGTTGATAATAACACCAATACTGATGAATCGCCATTTGGGCCCTTAAAGAATATCACCACCAGAAAAACATTTGCTTATCTAATTGCTATTTTAAATAGTACTTACCCCGATCATGACTTTTCAAACTTGCAACCTACTACAGAAAATTTTCACAAAGTTGGGTCAGCTGAAGATCTCATTCATAGGTTCAACAACATTATGGTATCGCTTGGCAAGAAAGAAGATTTACTAAACTGGATATGGGACACTGTGAACGTGTATATGGATTTTATACCCTCAAAGTTGCCGACGCCGAATGAGTCAAGGCATAATAGTTTCCTACACTCGACGTCAGCCTCTGGTTCAAAGTATGGATCAATATCTCCAGACAACAATTCTCCTCCAACCAATCCGAACCTTTTTGAAAATTGTCAAATCTACGAATTCCAGCCTTCTGATCAATCAATTTTAGAAGATTTGAATTACCCATACCAAACTATGTGGTCCTATTACTGGTTTATATATAATAAAAAGAAGAAGAGAGTTTCGTTTATTTATTTGACTGCCCTTAATAAGATTCACTACTCAAAAGTCAATGGCAACAGAAATCCATCGATAAGTAGGAACAACGATGCTGGTGACTCTGGTGAAATTAACAATAAGGATGGTGAAGAGGACGATGTTGATGCCGAAGATGATATGTACATGGATGAATACATGGATGACGAAGCATTGATTGATGATGACGACTACGAAATGGAAAATGATGTTGTTGGTGACATGGAAATCTGACACATGTATGAGTATAGTTTTCCTTATATTGTCCATAGTTTCATGTATTATAATATTCTCTACATGAGTATTGCTTACTCTTGATTGATTCAATTCATACCCTCTGCATAAGTAACTAATTTATAATATTTTTCTCGAATTGCTTTCCTTGAAGTGAAAAATGTTTACCTTATCAAAATAAAACGTATTTTTTAGGCATTTAACAGTTGGCGCAAGCAACAATATGTGTTTAGATAGTACGCAATTCCGAAAATATTTTTTGGGGTAAAATTGCTGTTTAGTAATCTTTCCCATGTCCAACAATATTTAAAGCCCCAAAGATCCCAATTAAACTTATTACTCTATTGCAATTCATAATTTTTTATTAGAATCAATTGATTATACTGTGAATAGAACGATGTCCCAACAAAAGTTAGCTACCGATATCTACTTCGATTTGAATGACGGCCATAAAATTCCTGCATTGGGTTTAGGTACGGTTCCTCCTGAAGACAAGTCTGCAGTTAGAGACCAAGTTATTACGGCCGTCAGATCAGGGTATCGCCATATAGATACTGCGTGGTACTACGGTACTGAAAAATATATTGGAGAAGCTTTGAAAATCTTATTTTCAGAAGGATACAAACGTGAAGATTTATTCATCACTTCTAAGGTATGGCCATCATTCCATCATAGTCCTGAGAAGTCCTTAGACAAATCATTGTCTGAACTAGGAATTGATTATGTGGATTTATTTTTACAGCATTGGCCTGTTTGTCTTGCAGGGGATGAAAATGGGTTGCCAGCTGGCCCTAAGAATGAAGACGGAAGCTTAAAATATGATGATGATCCTGTTGATGGAGTAAAGTTCCTCGAGACTTACAGTAAGCTTGAAGATCTCAAGGCAACTAATAAAGTTAGATCAATAGGTGTTTCAAATTATTCCATTCCTAAGTTGAGAAAATTATTATATAAGGCTAAGATTGTTCCTGTTGTTAATCAAATTGAATATCATCCTCAATTGCCCCAACAAGACTTGGTTGACTTCTGTGCTAAGCATAAGATTTTAATAGAAGCTTATAGTCCTGTTGGTAGTACAGGAGCACCTGTGCTTAAACTTCCGTACATTAATGAATTAGCTGAAAAGTATGAGGTGAGTGTGAACGAGATTGCTAATGCGTATCATATACTCCAAGGTAGAGTTACTTTACCTAGATCATCAAATCTTGAAAGAATTAAGACAAATGTCAGATTACCTCAATTAACCAAGGATGAATTAGATAAATTATATCAAATTGGTTTTGAGAACCCTACTAGATATATTACTGATCCATGGGGCTACGGAATCGGGTTTAAATGGTGGAAAGGTGATACTTTAAGTAAAGAATTTGATTAGTGTATAGTTGAAATATGATCATTGATAAACGAAGATAAATCTTGCTCCGATAACTCGTGAAATCTATAGCTGTATAAACTATGAATATAAAAATCAATACCAAGTACCAAATCTCTAATTCAATTATGTGGGCTGAGGTGCGAAAAAATGGCCTTTTTAGTCTTTTTCATGAAAATTTGTATTATCGAATAAAAATGCAAAAAGCACATATCCTATCCTATCCAAAATCTAAAAAAACTGACCATTCATCCGCTATACTGACTTATGCAAACATACTTCTAATACTATTTTGTTGATGCGTAAATTACTGATATTTGCCGTGGCTCACAGTTCCTACGATACGACTGTGCATATATTGCCTTTCTATACATCAGCAAGACGAGGCTACTTATGCGTCTAGGAATGCGGCAAATTGAGAATGCTCGAAAATACTCATGAAAACCCTGAGTAATCTGAATATTGGTCGAAGAAAGAGAAGGTGGCGTGAATCAATGATATTGCCTCAATTTATAAAGTTACTGTGGTCTGTATAAAATATTAAGCACATAGAATTTCATCTGTTGACATTTCCGGCGGGTTTTTCCGGTCTCTCTCTCTCGCACATTTACTTACATTGCTACACCTCTCTTATTGAAATCTTAAATGCAAGCAAAAATGCTTTTCGATTGAAAGAAGGCCGCTTTTAGTCATTCCATGGATATTGTTCCTCTTTCCAAAGAAATTTGTTTCTTAGAACTTATTTTTCTCGATTGTGAGCTTACGGCGGTGGTGAAAAAGGTGTTTTTGAAAGCCTTTTTATGTTAGCCCTGCACGCAAACTAAATATTATCAAACGGTTCTGTTAGAGCCTCATATTTCTTTCTATTGCCAAATAAGCTTTTAATATGGAGAATAAATCTAAACTCTCATGTGTCTATTTATTCCGTTTATTCTTCCGACACCAATCTCATAGCCAAGTCTGGGGTAATGTTTTTCCTCACGCGTGAATGCCTTCTTTGTTGAGCACAAAAGTGGATTGTTAAGTGTATTTGACCTAAATGGGGAAATTTCGATTGCTATTCATTACACGAGTTTTAACATTTTAACAATCCGAGAATTTCCACTCTACATACATATACTGTATATAGACTGTTTCGCAGCATAAAATAGGCCTTGCCTATGATGTAATGCAAGACGTAAATAAACTAAGAGTGGAGGGGGGGGGACCCCAAGATGAAAATAGATTAAAACATTCGAGCCGAACGAAACAAAATGAATATAAATAAGAAACGAAATCTCATGTTTTGATTGTTGATTTAAACGAAATATAATTAACATTTCTACAGCTGATCACTTAGAAAAATAATTTAACATGTCGACATCCAGTCTTTCAAAGACGAATAGCGTTGAGCATAAAGAGAATGAACCAAGTTCTGAGACACACTCCTTTTTAGGCATGAGAGGTAATAGGTTGAACTTTTGTGTTTCTTGTATTGCGGGACTTGGGTTCTTACTTTTTGGGTATGACCAGGGGGTTATGGGTTCTTTATTAACTTTGAAATCATTTCGTAAAACATTTCCTTCCATTGATACTGGTGAGAATAATGAACATCCAGAGAGAGCCACACTTCAAGGAGCAGCTATTGCTTTATACGAAATAGGTTGTATGTTTTCTGCTTTATCAACAATCTATTTAGGGGATAAGTTAGGTCGTTTGAAAACTATTTTTCTCGGTGCTACTATTATGATGGTGGGTGGTGCATTACAAGCTTGTTCCTACACTCTAGCACATTTAATTGTTGCAAGAATTGTAACCGGGCTAGGGAATGGTTTCATTACTGCCACAGTTCCTGTTTGGCAAGCAGAAGTGGCTAAGCCTGAGATGAGAGGAAAATTAATCATGATGGAAGGATCACTTATTGCTTTAGGAATTACGATAAGTTATTGGGTAGATTTTGCATTTTATTTTCTTGATGGCTACGATACAATTCATCAAGTTAGTTGGAGATTCCCTGTTGCATTTCAATGTATTTTTCCTATAATTATTCTTCCATTAATTTTAAAGTTTCCTGAATCGCCCAGATGGTTGTTGAAGAGGAAAAGAGGAAAAGAAGCCAGGGTCGTTTTTTCGGCTTTGTACGATCTACCAGAAAATGATCCTTTAGTAACTGATCAAATCACTGAAATTCAACAGGCTATCGATCTTGAAATTAGTCAAGGCGCTGAAAATTTCAATATGAAAGACTTGTTGAAACAAGGAGAAGCAAGAAATTTCCATAGAACTGTTCTTGCTGCCTGTTCTCAAATGATGCAACAAATTACAGGTATTAATCTTATTACGTATTATGCAGGGACTATTTTTGAAAAGTACATTGGAATGCAGCCATTAGAATCGAGAATTTTAGCTGCGTGTAATGGTACTGAATATTTCTTAGCATCTCTAGTAGCATTTTATACTATTGAGAGATATGGCAGAAGAAATTTGATGATTTACGGTGCTCTTGGTCAAGCCTTCTGTATGGCAATTTTGACAGGGACTAATTGGAAGGCAATAGAATCTAAAGGTACTCATGCGGGTACATCTGCTGGTATCGCTGCTGCAGTTTTCCTCTTTATGTTTAACACTTGTTTTGGTATGTCCTATTTGGGGGTTACATGGCTTCTTCCTCCAGAATTATTGCCGTTACAAATCAGAGCACCTGGTGCTGCTATATCGACTGCTACTAATTGGGCTTTTAATTTTATGGTGGTCATGATTACTCCGGTTGCATTCGCAAATATCGAAGCTTATACTTATACTATTTTTGCTGCCATTAATTTATTAATGGTACCAACCGTTTACTTCTTATATCCTGAAACTGCAGGTAGAAGTTTGGAAGAAATGGATGTTATTTTTAACCAAACTCCTGTTATGCAACCATGGAAAGCTGTTCAAGTAGCGAAGGACTTACCATTTATGCACGCTGGTGTGCGTGATCCTGAAAAAGGTCCTACTACGAGTCATTTTGAACATACCTCTACCACTTCAAGTATTAAACAAAATGGCGGAGAAGCAGAGGTTTTGTAGTCTCTTATCTTCATTAGTGTGTATAGATAGCTTATTATTGTTCTACATTTATGAAAAGCTTATCTTTCAATTCTGTTAATATATACCTTGTTACATTATTTATTAAAGTCCTCATCATTTATTAGTACGGTTATATTAATGCACTTAAAAAATTGGACTCAGTAAAAAGAATACTGATATGAAAAAATTTGACACCCTAACAATAAATCATACGGTAATCATAAGGTAAAAGTGAACCACATACTTCTGGGAAAAAATGAAACACAAAGTCGTATTAGACACTAGAATCTTTTGCGGCATAATTAGTGGAACAAATACTTAAGTATGGAGAAGTCATTATTTACGTCGATATTGATTCTCGCGAGAAATATTATTAAGATTAAAAAACTCAAAATTTAATGGGGAAAACTTTATTTTCCCCAGACCGAAATAAATTCCGCAAAAATAGTTGCGAAAATTATCACACATTCGTTTTGCCAGCAAAGTGTAAAAACAAGGATTGGAAGATCACCAGTCTTCTAATAATCCCCACCGAAAAATGACCCGTTTTAAGGCGGTACTAACGTAAGGAGGATTTTGCTTGTTATATATATATATATATGTATATTATGGTATATACTAGCCATCTTTCTTAGAATTCATCGTTAACTAAGATAAAAATATGGCTCCGGTTTTAAAAGGTTCAGATTGCGAGACTCTCCCAGTTTCAAACCCTTGTTTGATTGTTACGCCAGATCATAAACTTATAGCAGGTAATGCTCCAATCCCAGAATGTCAACCTAATCAGGTTAAAATTCACATCAAATGTACAGGCATTTGCGGATCAGACATTCATCTTTGGAAAGAAGGAGGTATCGGAGATTTGGTCGTTACCGAAAACTTAGTATTGGGCCATGAAACGGCTGGTCAGGTTATTGAGGTTGGTAGGGAAGTTACAAGTGATATCAAGGTTGGTGACCGGGTTGCTATAGAACCACAAGTTCCCTGTGGAAAATGCTACTTATGTTTAGATGGTCATTATAATTTGTGTGAGGACGTGGCCTTCTTAGGAGTCCCTCCTACTAATGGCTCTATGCAAAGGTATTTATGTACCAATCCAAACTTTGTTCATAAATTGCCTGATAATATGTCTTACGAGCAAGGTGCATTGGCGGAAGTGGTTTCTGTCGCTTTCCATGGTGTTAGAAAGGCTGGAGGCTTGAAACCTGGAAACCCTTGCATGATTGCCGGGTGTGGGCCAATTGGATTAGCTACCTTATTATTAGCCGACGTCTCAGGTGCCTATCCAATAGTTATATCTGATATCTCTGATGAAAGGTTAGAATTTGCTAAAAAATTGGTCCCTTCTGTTAAGACATACAAAAACAATACTGCTATATCCCCTAAAGAAAATTCTAAGAATATTCGAGCAATTTTCGGATCTACTGAATATGTTATGCCTCCGGTTGTTTTAGAATGTACTGGTTTTGCTTCTTCTATTAACACATGTTGTTATGTAGTTCGAAGAAACGGTGTCCTTACAATTTTGGGTGTTTCGGGGAAAAACGAGTTAGATGGTTTTCCTTTTATGCCTTTATCCCTAGGTGAAGTTGATGTTAGGTTCATTAATAGATATACAGATACCTGGCCTGCAGTAATTAATTTAATCAGTTCTGGTAAAATTAACGTTGATAAGTTTGTCACTCATGTTTTCCCGTTAGAAGATGCCCCTAAGGCATTAGAGTGTGTTGTTGATCAAAAAATACCAACTATCAAAGTTATGATTAAGGATGACTGAAGGTGATAATTTCGCAAAAGAACGGTTGCAAAAAAATATTGCGCAACTACTTTTCATAGGAGCTAATGCATGCATGCGTATCGTTCATTTAATCGTAGTTGTACCAAACGAATATATAAAAATTATGTTTTTCTGAATGAAAATAATACAAAGCATTGAGACTATAATACTTTGGATATAAAGTTCACACTTTTAGGAATTTAATTTTACTTGAAGGATAATTCATTTAATTCGAATATGTAAATAAGTAGACTTAACCTAACCTAATTCTATATATCATGAGACGGAAACTTGTGAAGATTTATGCTCATAATCAACAAGTGCTTTAACCTTGGCAGCAGATCCACTAGCTTCGTCAAATATGTAAGTTAACCATTCAGAAGCTAGTCTCCTAGCAAGCTCTAAACCAACGACCCTTTGACCCATACACAAGACTTGACAGTTATTAGAAAGAATGCTACGCTCGACACTAAAGCTATCATGAGCTGTGACTGCTCTGATTCCTGAAACCTTATTGGCGGAAATAGCAACCCCTAAGCCAGTACCGCAAATTAGAATAGCACGATCAGCTTCACCAGCTTGAATCATCTCACCAGCTTTTATACCAATAAGAGGGTAAGATGTAGCATCGGTATTACTTGAAACTCCAATATCCTTAACGTTTTCAACAAGAGGGTTATTTTGAAGATCTTTTTTGATTGCTTCCTTATATTCGTAGCCCGCTTGATCACAACCTATAACAATTCTAATTTTTTGTCCCATTTCAGATGGCGATAATAATTAACACTTGAAATCAATATAATGGAATTATGAATTAATCGGAAATATTCATATATTTTCTTAGAATGAATATAATTCGAAATTATTTCAATATATACTTAAAGTCGGAATAATTATTTGTGGGGTCATATTCAAAAGTGAGGTTCAAAACTTTATTCCGATATTTCAACCAAAGCATCACTTACATATATTAGAATAGTTTACACATCTTTCCGATTATTTGCCCAATTTTTAAGCCTATAGTGAGTATTTGTGTATTTGGAGCTGAGTATAATAATGTAATATATATTGCAAAGAAATATCCACTTTGATTCTAAAAACTACAAAATCAAAAGTTTATAAGATTATAAGAATGCCGAAGCATTTTCTTCCAAAAGATTCAAGCAATCTTGTTAATCACTGTTTAAAAGCTTATATTTATGAAAATGATAGTTTGTCTCTTCTAGAGAAAGAGAAAGTAATTTTCAACAATAAGCATGATCCAACGAAGGTCACCTTGATTAGTGGTGGAGGTTCAGGTCATGAACCAGGGTGGATTGGTTTTGTTGGTTCAGGAATGTTAACTGCATCAGCCCAGGGAGATATTTTTGCAAGTCCTAACTATAAGAACATCAAATCTGCTGAAAAGGCTACTCACTCAGAGGCTGGTACTATATTTCTTATTACAAACTATACGGGAGATAATCTTTATTTTGGTATGGCAGCCCAAGAGCTTATTTCAAAGTTTGGTGAGTCAAAAATCAGATTACTTCGTACAACTGATGATGTAGCTGTCAGCAGGTCCACTGGAAAGCTTGTTGGACGTCGAACATTGGCCGGTTGTATCTTTATTATGAAGGTTTTAGGTGCTGCTAGTGAAAAAGGTCATAGTATTGACGAAATTTACAATTTAGGTATATCTGCTAACAAGTGTATTGCTTCTGTTAATGCTGGATTAGATCATACTCATATTCCGGGGCACGCAAACGATGCAGACTATGGTAAATTAGAAGAAAATCAAATTGAAATTGGCCTTGGTATACACAATGAACCTGGGGTTATGAAAACAAAGAATATACCTTCCAATGAAGAACTCATTCCTGATTTATTAAAATTAATTCTTGATAAAAAGGATGAAGAGAGAGGATTTTTAGATTATGATGAAAACGATCAATTCATCTTACTATTCAATAATCTCGGTGGTTTACCTGTTATAGAGGAAAAGGCTTTGTTATATTGTGCTATAAAGAACCTTGCAGATTCGTATAACATAAAGCCAGCTAGAGTATATTCTGGATTCTATATAACATCCATTAATGCTCCAATTTTCACAATCTCCTTATTCAATGTTACAAAAGCTGCTAATTCAGATTTTACTGAACAAGATATTTTTGATCTCTTCGATTCTCCCACAGATGCAACCAACTTTCCAAAGAATCACTATACTTCATCTCAAATTTTAAATCCTGAAAGTAGAATAATCAAAAATTTCCAAGGATATGAAGAAATTGATGAAAGCCTAGATATTAAGCGTGATATCACATATGATCCTGTTGTCCTTGAAAGTATTGTTCGTAAAGCTGCCCAGAATATAATTGACAAAGAACCAGAAATAACTGACTGGGATACCAAGATGGGAGATGGAGATTGTGGGACTACTTTAGAAACTGGTGCAAAAGCCATTATCGGATTATTAGATGATGGTATTGCACAAAGTGGGTCGTTGATAAGTCTTCTTCATGCCATTCTTAAAGTCTTAAAAGATGACATGGGTGGGACCCTTGGTGCAATTTTATTCATTTTCATGAAAGCCTTCATCAATAAGCTTGAAAACAACCTTAATGATAGTGTCGGTAATAATAATGATATTATTGCTGTCGCCTTGGATCATGGGATTGATACGTTAGGAGAGTTTACAAAAGCAAGAGAAGGCCATAGAACAGTTATGGATGTCTTAATTCCATTCTGTCGGTCGTTTTCTGAATCAAAGAATATTCATACTGCCGTTGAAGCAGCAAGATATGCAGCTGAAGGAACTAGAAAGCTTCGACCAAAATTGGGTCGTGCTACATATGTAGGAGGTGTGTCGGAGAAAACAGAATTTCCACCAGATCCTGGTGCTTACGGAGTTTATGAGATATTAGCAGCTTTAAGCGAGTAATAAATCTTAATAAGCAATCTTTTATACATAAAATTTGAAGATTCAATATTAATCTTTATTGTCAAAAATAAAAAAATTACTATCTACTTCTTTCCAGTAGTTTGGCAATTTTAATTCGTATTCTAAATATTCATTACTGAACTCAATGCGAGTTTTGAGGAAGCCGATCACGACCTTCACAAGTATCATTTAAAGGCATGATTTTATCACTATCTATATAAATGGAGATTCATTTATTTGATTTACATTGTATCATTAGGAGGGTCGTGATGTAGTCAAGCATATCATCCTAAACAAATTAAGTTAATCTTATTTCTAAGAAACTGTAGCTCTTATTGTTCGGAGCCTTTCTAAATGATAAGCACAGTATTGAAACTTCTTTCATAATAGTTCGATATTACAACCCTATTTCTCCTCATTCTGCTTTCATGGTCGTACTAGGTATTAGACAATTGACGTTCCAACTCTCAAAGAATCTCGGACTTTCATAAAGACTCAATTAAAATTTTTCTCTTGGCCTGTGTTGTACACTAATTCATTTCGAGTTTCATTTTTTTCATTGAAGAGAGAATGTGATTGAGTTCGAAGTAAGAAAAGGATCAGGAGTTAAAACAATTATTTTCCTTCTTTGGGAAGAGGTTTTCAAGAATGATAGAACGGGGCTTAGGAGATTTTTTATCTTGGGCCAGAAAAAGGGGTGCATTTTTGGATCCCAGAATAGACTTTCGATATGACAAGCAAAAAGGATTCAAAGCCATCATCGATGATTGCCTGAGTGGTGAAGAATTGATTAAAGTACCCAAAAATATTGTTATAGGACCTCATTTAAAGGAACAATATTTGCCAGAGATTGATATACAATTCGATTCTTCCTTTAGTAATAATGAAATAACAATCTTAGTAATATCAAAGCTAGCATTTGATGCCTCGGTTAGAAATTCTTTCAAAGAGTATTTTGAAATTTTACCTAAAAATTTGAATAATCCATATTTTTGGAATTCAGGTGAAATCGAGTTGGTGGATGGAACGGATCTTGAGATAATTCTCAAAAGAAACTTCAGTAAACTAGTTAATGAATGGCGTATTCTTTTGAAACAGATTGTTAAAGATTCACCTGATGAAACTCTCAAGCTGCAAATATTACAAGACATTAAATTTTTTGATCAAAATATTGCAGGAATACCTCTAAATTCTTACAGTGGTGAATTATATGAATACTTGAATAGTGAAAACAAGTCATGGACAAGCTTCAGAAATTACCTTTGGTCTTATAGTATTTTAACCTCCAGAGGATTCCCATATATGTTGTTGAAAGATAACATAACTCGTGATGATTTACTGAAAGCAATATTATTACCAATAATTGACCTTTTGAATCATAAAAATGATAATAAAGTAAAATGGAAAGGGCTTAAAGAGTCAGACGGAAACCATATCACTTTCCAAAATTTAGAAACGGTCGATAAGCTTGGCGAATTATATAATAACTATGGTAATAAATCGAATCTTGAACTATTACTTGGCTATGGTTTTGTATTTGAAAATAACAAATATGATGAAACAAATATTTCCCTAAAAGTAGGCTCTGATGAAGTTATAAAGGAAGCATTGAGATATAAAATCTTAATTAATCAATCCGCTGATGAGAAGGAGTGTATCAGGGAATTTAAAGAGGGAATCAACTTTAAAATAACAATTGATGAAGGATTACCAAGTAACATACTTAATTTTTTTTCTATTTTAATGCAAATGGGGTTTGAAAAAGATGTTGGAATAACTTTAAGAATGCAGCTTAATGGTATTAGTTATTTAAAGCAAATTATTGAAGGAAAAATTCAAGTCCTAAAAAAAAAGATTACATTGGGACGTCAAGTTAGAGGTGATGTCTACGAAATGGTTAAACTTTATAAGAACGAACAAAGAAAAATTTTCCAAAATACTTTAGAGTCGTTGTTCAAATATGAAAAGAAACTATTAGCACATAATAAATCAAAGTTAATTTCATTGAAGACTATACTAAAACATGATGCAGCCTTCAGGTCTTGTTTGATTGAGATTTTTGAGGTGTCTTCTTATGAGGAAATACTACAAAAACAAATTGTGAACGAGGTAGCTATTTTATGGATTGTAACACTTTGCAAAAACAAAGTAACCCTGTCTAAATCAACCTTTAATACATCGACAGATCAAATTATCCATATATATTCGCAAATTGAGGAAGTTTCCAAAACAATTGAGGTTAATGACAAAGATATAGATGAGTATAAACCAAAAGTTTCCCCGTATATATCTGACGTGTTAAAAGTTTGGCCTGATCTATTTGAAGATGAAACAAATTTTATTCAGAAATATGTCATTGCTGATACAGTTTTTGATAGGCTAGTTTACTTAAGACCAGCAAATGAAGAGTTATTTCTTGTTCAAAAATTTGAAACTTTTGCATAGTCAATTTAGCTCTATAAACCTTCGTATGAAAGCTTTACATGGTAAATAAATAGAATCTTAATTTACAAATATATTGAAAAGACGCTTATTCAAGCCCCCCGATGAACTTAATTCACTTAGAAGCAAATTATACAATTCATTTTCTTGAAGTAATCTTTCTAAATGGGACTTCATTTCAGTATTCATTTCAATTTAAACAATGTGTAATTAGTATATATCTTATAGACAGTATAAAATACTTTGTTATAAACCTTCTATCTAACCTTTCAATTTGGTCTCCTTATATAGTAAAAAATTAGGGTTATCCAATTCAGCTCTTTACATCTTGTAGTAATTAATGATTGAAGTACTTCTTTGATTTTGAACCGATTTGCAAATATCTTAAATTTATTGATGCTCACTAAAACAATTAACCACAGTATAATGCAAAGGATACTTAAAAAATTACTTAAATAATACACAAACGAATTTATCAGCTCTAGAATTCGAAGAATCACTTGAAAGGTTTTGATGAAATTCCTGATGTTGCCGGTTTGACAATCAGAGTTAAGTGAGAATCTTCTCATCTTACAACACCATCATTGGAAACTTGATGAAGAATACTCTTCCTAGTAATCGAGTTCATTACTACGTCTTGTCACGCTCTATTCAAGGTGTTATGTCTTGAAGCAATCTTTCCAAAGGTGTATTCACTTCAATATTCATTTCAATTTAAACAGTGTGTAATAGTATATATGTCTTATAAACAATATTAATTACTTAACTTCTAGACCAACTTCTATTCTCTGAGGTTCAAAGACCTCCTTTTATAATGGCAGGATTAGGATTAGGATTCCGTTCATTCCATGTTAACACAATCCAATAAGACCTTGCTGGTAGTATTATGGCTTTACTGAAATAAGTATTTCGCAGCCAGAATATACAAATTATAAATTTGTTCTAATTTCTCACGAAATGCTGCTGGTTATTTCAATATTATGGTGGGTTATCAGCTACATAATATGCCTACCTTATTTTTGACCTTGACTCCGGTACGGTGGTTGTTAGTAATAATGTAAAGTTCGATGAATTTGCGTTTCCCTTCCAGACTACCTTTCCGAATCGAAGCCTCGGTGTCTTTATCCTTTTCTGTACCTAGTGAGCTGGCTACTATTGAATTACCTGACATTGCTATGGATATTGATCTGGCCGAACTGGATAGTAATATGCCTGATTCAATTCCTATATCTGAGCTGGCTTCTGCTCTGAATCACATTAGTACAACTCAGGATCTGCTACAACCAGTTGAGACTCCGATGGTAAATCTTCTGGATATTGAGATGAGTGATCCTGTCGTATCCTCTGTGCTGCCTGGGAAAGCTACTCACTTGTTCAAACATATGTCGTCTAAGACTGCTCCGAATGTTTCCTCTGAATCCCGTCTTAAGAATCCACCTGGTCTCCATTCCGCGATTCGTCTCCTTCTGTTGTTGAACCTATATCACCTCCTGTTGTGGCTGCCAAGCCAAAGAATCGTCCACTCATTGAATATATTTCTGATTCTGAGGCTTCAGTTTCAGGGGAAGATGACAGAACCTCTTGCTACGAGCATCATCAGGTGTAGATGGACAAGCCTGTGAGGAAAAGAAAAACTACAGAGAAGCTGCATAGAAGATCCAAAATATCGTATGAAGAAGATTCTGACGATGAAACTGAACCTGCC